>JAULBZ010002982.1:0-17458 GCA_032360805.1 Neoturris breviconis
TTTTCAGCCAAGTCGGCTGAAAATATTCTGAAAAATCTCTCCTCCACAGTGATGACCGGCTGTTATTTCGAGCCCTGTGGAAACCTTTAGTAGATACATCATTCTTACTTTATAGTTATTCAGATGGAGCAGTTTGGCGTGACACGTGGAACAGTCCAACTCCAAGTCAGACCCATTCATTTATGAATACACAAAAGAAAACATATGCCAAGCCTCTTCCAAAGTACCAAGCAAAAACAAATACAACTAAAGAATTAATTAAATTACAACCTGATGCGGTAAACATTTTTATTAATCCACCAAGTTTGGATAGGCTATTGCTATCACTTTGCAGCGTCGGTAGCGGCAACGGCCAACTTTTCTTAAATAGACCCAGTTCTCGAAATGATACCATCTTGAAATTTGATACCAGCATTTGATATGGCAATATTTTAGAAGGACTCACCAAAAATATTTTGATTTCGTCCACTCGGTCCCGAGTTTTGGGCAAAAAGGGTCTAAATTACATTTTCGTTCCAATGGACCAAAAAGGCGTTGCACCGTTCTGAAATTTGGTTATGGCATTCTAGGCAATATTACAAGACCGCTGGCCAAATTTTGTTTAATTTCGTTAACTTGGGATCGAGTATCGACGAAAAGGGATTTTTTTAAAAGTGGAGACTTATTTTGGTTAAGCAATATCATACCCAAATGATAAGGGGAGAAGTAGAGACTTGGAAATTTTAATTTTCTATGAGACTTTTACCATGAATCTTTTTTGATAGAAATTTTGCATCTTGGGGAAGCTTCTTCATCAATGACTATCAAGACATTTTTGTCCAATTTTATTTTAGAATTTTTTGAATTTAAGTCTCAATTTTGATTTTGTGAAGCTTCCTTCTTCTATTTTGAAATAAATATTGATGTGTATTAATGTGTATCCACTTTATGGTCGTGAAACATTTAATTACTATTATGAGTATAATTTTTTATAACATTAATTACATACCACCAATTCAAATTAGAAATAATGACAATACACAATTCAACAGAGGAAGATTTCTTTAATAAAAGAATCTTATAAAAAGATAATAACAACATTGTTAATAGCTCTTAGGGCAAATTAGGAATATAATGACTATACACAATTGACAATATCACAATGACGATATTGAACGATAAAGAAAATAACATTCTTCTGCTATATTTCCATTCTCCAGTGCTTTATAACATGCTACATCTAAAATGGATATATTAAATAGAACTTTAATAGGGCTAGTAAATACCATCAGCCTATGTATAGAATGTATAATGTATTTGTAAATAAATATATAATAGGTTGGTATATTTTTTTTTCAGACAACATTACTATTGTTAAAGCATGTATGGTTTTAAAGCATAATAATTTATAATAATTTATTATACATGTACTCTGAATGTAGCCTGTACCATATACAAAGTCTTTAAAAGCACAAAACTAATACTATTCTCTATTTTTTACTTGGTGTGTACATAATGCTATTATGTGTACATAATGATATTATGTATAATGTGTGTATGCAATTCATATCCACTGTGGAGGAGTGATTTTTGAGAATTGCCTTAGGCTTCACTACTCTCCTCCACAGTGATTGATATAATTTTACCTTGATAATGGTGTTTCAATTGTTTATTTAAACTGAAACTTTATTAAATTAATAAGGACATGAAATCCTAATGCCATGTAAAGTTTGGGTGTTTATTCTTGATATGAACTTTCACTACTCTCCATCACAGTGACTTGACATAATCTTACCTTGATAAAGGTGTTCCAATTGTTTATTTGACCTAAAACTTTATTAACTTAATAATGACATGAAATCCTAATGCCATGTAAAATTTGGGTGTTTATCCTTGGTATGAATAATAATAAAGACACATTTTGAACATCATATTTATGTGCTTAGGTTTAACTTTCACTTGGTTTTGTGGGCTACTTTCAATACCGTACCTATGATATAGAATCAGTCAAAAGGTAAAGCAAATTATTCTGAGTCTGAAATTGACTGATTTGTTCAATCATACTGCTGAGATAGCTCAGTGACATAACGCCTGTTTTCACCAGAGCAAATAATGGAGGAGTGATTTTTGAGCATTGCTTCAGTACAGTTATCATCTACAAAGGTGAACCTGTAATCAAAAGTACTCATCCACAGGTATATCCAACAGTTATTTCAGATTTAGTTGTACAAATTCAATAGTATTTAAGATAATACGGCAAGTCAAGGTCACTTGGAAATTACGAAGCAAGTGATAAATTGTAGCTGTTAGTGTAACTGTTGATTCTTTTATTTTCAGATGAAGAACAAATTGGATAAACTGTTTGATACTCTGGTCACTGCAGATAAACAGAAGGTTGCAGAAACTAATAATGTTAGTATTTATATACTTCTACTATTTTTAGAAACTAAGAACTATGTCACATAGTGTGTGGTCAGTGCATGTATGTGTTTTACTCTAATTTCCCTCCACCCCCCTCCCCTTTAGTTTTTGCACATTTAAGGTGCGCAAAAATTGAATGGGTTAAAAACAAGCGCATTAGTCGGGTGCATGGAAATTAGAGGCACAAAAATATGAGGGCGCAAACAATAGAAGGAATAACGTACACATAATTTGCAATTGCTGATAATTAAATTTAGCTATATTCAAGTGACTATTACGTTAAATGTGGTGTCTAGCACTTGTAATTGCAGTGATCGAAGTAATGGCGATTAATCACTATGAAGGAGTGATTTTTTAGCATAGCTTCAGGCTACATAAATTGAATTCTATTCTCCACAGTGATTATTTACCAAGTCTCAAGATAACGATCGGACATCACCTGTGAGTACTCTAAAAACATTCCTCCACAGTTAATGTCTGACCGTTATCTTAAGGTTTGATTTACTCTTATTTCAACCACTGAATGGATTGGTTACTTTGCTGTAAGTCTTCTGCAGATTCTAGCGAATGACTTACATTTGGTTTTGTTTGCAGGCTGTGAAAACAAGTTTGTTTACCCATCAGAAGCAAGCATTAGCTTGGATGATATCACGGGAAAATATAGAAGAACTACCACCTTTTTGGTCAAAAGAGAAGGGTAATTGGTACAAGAATTCTATAACTAACTTTGAAACGCAAAAGAAACCTCCAAATGTACTTGGTGGAGTTTTAGCGGATGACATGGGTCTTGGAAAGTCTTTATCGATTATTTCTTTAATTCTAACAAATTTTCGTGAAGGAAAGCCATTAGTTTCAATAAACAAAGGAGTTAAAATTGAGATCGCAGCTAAGGTAGACTATGTTCATATTTTGTATATAACTGCTGGTCATCAATGGGGAAGAGAGATGTTTCAGAATACATTCAGCCAATATCATGAAAAATCTCTCCTCCACAGTGATGACTGGCAGTTATATTAACCTCTGCACTTCATAGGCAAAATAAATTTTAGAAAACAGTGTTAAATACACCTCCATTGGTGATGTCTGATTGTTATTTTCTGGCTTTGTTTTAAGAGTAACATTTTTTAATAGTATAAATAGTAGGTGAGTAGACTTGCCAGATATGTTCAAAATAGCAGTGATATTGACATTGTTCTAGCATTTTTACTGCGAACTTTGAACAAATTTTTGCCCACTGGCTTATTAGATTTCAATTTCAGCTCTGATTAAATACTGTCAGGGTTCGAAATAGGTGCAAATAATTATTGTGTAGGAGGGATTTTTGAGCATTGTTTAGGCTTTCTAGCCTGAAACATGACTCGAAAATCACTCCTCCACAGCGATTATTTGTTCTTATTTAAAACGCTGTTGTATTTATGTCTCTTTTCACATTGTATTATTTTACAATAATCATTTTACACATTTTAAGCCTAGTTTTCATTCAACACATATTTTCATGCGGGCGGTTTATCCATGTGGGATACTAAAATTGAGAAATTTGATTGTTTGACGTGTATGTTTGAAGGTTAAAATTTTTCAACTTTTATGTGGAAAAAACTGCCCGTGTGGAAATATGCGCTGAATGAAAACCAGGCTTTACAACATTCATAATATATCTGCAGGCGCAAAAAGTTTATGCAAAGCGAAAGAGTGTTTCTAAGAAGTCTAAGCTTAAAGAAATTGATCAGTTGGAATTATGTGAACAAAAAATGAAAATGAATGAAACAATATCTGATGAAGAAATTGATGAACCAGTGCTGCCATCTTTTGAGAGCAAAGAAGATATCGACTATAAACCTGTGTCAACTCCATTGACAGAAACTACTATCGCATCTCAGAGACCAAAGAGGTTAGTGAAAATTTGATTCAATTTAATATATGAAAAGCCAAAGCAAAGAACTGATGAATGAGTTTATTATTTTGTTGGGTACTTCAATACAATAAATAATCCATTTTAGAATTCATTGATTCAATACTCTTCTTTACAAATGTTATTTTTAAGCTTGAATGTAGCTGCCGACACCACCTGTGGAGGAGTGTTTATTTAGTATAAAAGCTGAACACTATACTAAACAACACTTCGGGTGATGTCCGGCAGTTATATTCAGGCTTGTTTTTGGTCAGAACTTTTGTAATTTTCTTAAACCAATAATGCTACAGTGATTGAAATAAGTAATCACTTTAGAGGATGGATTTTTGAGCATACTGTAATGCTTCGATTAAACACCGGGGGCGTTTATTAAATATTTTCATTTGCAGAAAGGGCGTTTAAAAGAAGGGGGCGTTTATTGAAAAATATAAGAATTGCGAATATGCAGAGACTCTGAAAGGAAACTTTTGAATAAAAAGAAGCTGTTTCCGACGATAAATCTTATTTTCAGACCAAAAGGAGTATATGGAAAATTTCCTGTTTATCAGAGCTAAAAAAAAAAAAAATGATATTAAACTTTGCTTTTTATTCGTAGTACACTTACCATAAGGCTGCTACGTGAGCATTGCTACTGTTTCAAATAAACGCTCCTTTTAGGAAGGAGAGCGTTTAAAAGAGGGAGGCGTTTATTAAATATTTTAGTGTTTAATCGATGCATTACGGTAGCTTTAGCTTTGCAAAAAAAACTCATCCACAGTGATAATTTATTTTTATGTCAATCATTGTGGTATTAAACTTCTCAATGCTGACGATAAATAATCATCCCTTCGTAATTGTTATATGTTCTACTTCCCTTTGCAGTGAAGGAATATGCTCAAAAATCCTTCCTCCACAGTGATTGCTCTAATTCAACGACTGTTTAGCATTATGGTTTATTTATTTTTTTTACTATAGGCATGCAACCAAAAATCCTCGATACAACTTTGAAGGCGATGACTGGGTAGTTGGTGACGAGATTGATAGCCCTGAAAAACCTAAAAAGAAAAAAATGAAAAAGGAGAACGGAATAAAAAAAGCTACCAAGATAGAGGAAGGACAGATACAGCAAGTAAACAGTGAAGGTATTATTCCATTTATTCCATGTCTGTTGAGAAAAGTGGTTATCTTTCTTTTTGTAAATTAAGCACTTATTTATTCTGCTTGGAAATTAGTTTTGGAACTGTTGCTCTTTTGGGTAATTGTACAGGGGTTAAAATTACTTCCAGTCATCACTGTGGAAGAGATATTTTTCAGAATATTTTCAACTAATTTGGCTAAAAATATTCTGAAAAATCACTCCTCCACCGTGATCACTGACAGTTATTTTAACTCCTGATAATAGAATCTGAGTCAGAAAAAAAAATCTCCAAATTTTAAACCCTCTTTTCGGACCCTCCCTTTTTTCTTTTGAGTCGGATTGTCCCTGTCTATCTGTTAGAGGAAGATTTTTTCTCATTATATCTATGTATAAATAAATAAAACATATTGACTCATATTTCATTCAGGAGTTAAAGATATCCGTTCTATTGAAGATACAAGTAAATCTGAGTGCATTAAGTTCAGTCCTGAAGGTATAACGACAGATGAAAATATCTCATCACAACAATGTATAGAAAATGGTATGTTTAATTTCGTAAACTGTACAGTCAATGTACACTCACAATAATATGTCAATTTGATCTATTATAAGGGTCATTAATAAAAGAAAATGCATTGCATTAAAAAAGCTCTAAAGGCATTGATTTGATAGACCTATAAAAATAGTATGGTCACACTCAATTAAAGGACAATCCATCAACATGTTTTTAAGATCCAGAAATATGCAGGAGATGATAGCAGTGGTCTGTTAAAACTGAAATACCATGATGCCTGGACATACATACTATAGTGTGCTGTTTATTTTTACCATAGTACATAAAATTGCCGTCATTACACGGAAATTTATAAACTAATCCAGAGCAAAAAATGAAAAATAGTTATGCACTCAGCCTTTGTGCGAACCCATTCAATATGCACTAACAGGGCGAAATTTGAAAGTTTGGTCTTTAGTACATGGACTTGGTTCGCAAGTTGTGGAATTCTTTCACCAAGGGTAAGCATGGCAAGCACTGGAACAGAGATTAGGTGCAACACCACATCAATGTTTGCTCTGCTTCCAATCTAAAGAGTTAGGAGAGCCATATGCAGACCCCGCGTGATTGTATCTAAAGTTTTTTATGCTGTGGTAAAAGAAAAGTAAGAATAAGGAGTAAATACAAATCTTGTATAGTCTTTGATGTACATGTATTGTTAAATGCTTCTGGACCAATTGTCCATGAGTACTACTGTATTTCTAATATTGAATGCCTCTGGATCAATTGTCTGTGAATATTTTACTGTAATGCTAATATTTAAGCCTCTAGACCAATTGCCTGTAAATGCTGTAATGCTAATAATGAATGTCTGTAATGCTGATATTGAATGCCTCTAGACCATTTTGCCTGTAAATGCTGTAATGCTAATAATGGATGTCTGTAATGCTGATATTGAATGCCTCTAGACCATTTTGCCTGTAAATGCTGTAATGCCTCTGGACCAATTGTCTGTTGCTGTAATGACCTTAACCCTATTCGGGCTTTGATAGGTTGAAATGGTCGGGCCCTCCCTCCCCCTAGCCCCCCTAGAGATTTCAAGATTGGCAGAACATATTACTGACATAAAACTTGGTATGGTAGGTAATAGTACAACATCTGATAAACATGTTCCAATTGTTATTTTTTGCTAACATCAAAAATCACACCTTACTTTGAATGTTTTTTGAAAAGTGTGTATTCTTTCGAAACCCATAAGTTTTGTTATAAAGCTGATTTTCGTATGTTCTGTTTGGAGATTAAAGAACCATTGGCCGGCTTAATTGTAAATATTATTATCACATGATCAAAACAACGCAAAACCAAAACAAATATGATGCGTTTCTTAGCGAAACTAGGTTAGCGAAACTCACAAGAATTTTCTGAAATATCTCCTCCACAGTGATGACCTGCTGTTATATTAACCCCTAAAAATGGTTTCTTATTTCAGAATCAAGTGTAGTTCAAGCTTATCAGTCAATCAAAACGATATTTCCTGGAACAAGGGCCACGTTGATTGTATGTCCACTATCTGTATTATACAACTGGCAGGTAAATTCTTCAGTGCTTAAAATAAAGAGTTAATGATTGATGTGGAGGAGAGATTTTTGAGTATAGATTCAAGCTGAAATGTGTGAAGATGATTTCTTCTAAATCTTCAAAAATATGCAACTATAATAAAACAAATGGTCATTTGTACTCAAAATAACAGTAACTAATCCCTGTGGAAGTTTGATAAAATTTCTCCTCCAAAGTGATTTAGTGATTCATTCAGTGGTCAAAATAAGAGTAAATATTATAGTAGATAGTTACCATAGAAGAGAGATTTTGAAGCTATGTTTAAAACTCACTCCACCACAGTGATTATTTGCTCTTATGTCAAACACAGTGATTATACAGATAGCAATTATAATATAGCACTGGTCATAGAAGACCTAGTGACAACAAAGTGATGGTCTAGAAAATTTAGTTTTTACGTTTCATTTGTGTCTTTAGGAGCAGTTTGAAACACACGTAGAGTTAGGTGCATTAGATATTTACACATATTATGGAAGTGACAAGATAAAGAGCACACAAATATTAAGCCAAAAAGATGTTGTCTTAACCACTTATCAAACATTGAGTTCAGATTACTCAAAGAATAAGGTAAGTTCTTTACTTGCTTCAATATTCAAACCTCAAGATAACGGTTGGACATCACCTGTGGGGGAGTATTTCTTGAGTAAACTGTACTAAAAATGCACTCCTCCACAGGTGATGTTTGACCATTATCTTAAGGCTTGATACTCCAAATAAGAGCCAATAGTTACTGTGCACAATTGACTTTTGAGAATAGGCTATTCTCGAAAAATCATTCCTCCACAGTGATTATTATTTGTTCATATTTTAACCACTGTTTATTTTTGTGATAAATTAAACATTGCATCAGACAATCGCTACAAGATCGACTAGCTCTTTCTCCAAATATATTCATTTTTGAGTTTCAGGCTTTGATTATTTTGCTCTTAGGAGCCATCTCCAAAATTAATTTCAAAAAGCAGATATTTCAGCAGCTTTAAATAAGTCAAAATCAATAAATTTAAGAAAAATTAATCTACGATGAAGAGTGTTAAGTCAACAAACTTGCAATTGATTGGTTTCTTTGGCACGAAGAAATCAATCAATTGCAAGATCGTTGATTTCGCACTTCTTGATGTCCAAGGCAATATCGTTCTTGTATAGAGAGAGTGTCACTCGTCTTTGGTATTGTATTTGTGGGTGCATGGCTCTGCATCTAATGATTTTTTTTTTCAACATGTGTTCAACATTTTTTTTTAGCATATCCACATGCATTTGAGCTGAGAAATGTGTACAATTTAACCTTTATGTAGCATCTCCAATCCATTCTTACTTTTGTAGACAAAAGTGTTATATATTTTCCACTCTTTTTGATTTGTTATTCATCAAAGTAGGTGTGGGGAAGACTATATTTTGGTCAGTGTTATGGATGCAGTATAACAAATCTCGTAAAACTCCTAAGAGAAAGAGAGAGAGAGAACACATGGTAGAAAGATTTCTTATGACTATGTAAATGGAAAGTTATAGCTCTGGATCATAAATATGTATGCATCCATCTGATACGCTCTAATTATGCTCTTAATCTTTAATCCAATATTATTTTATCGCACGTGTGATGTCAATTTCTACCGATGGAATGGTTTATTTTGGCTTACGTGCAAAATTTTCCGCCTAATTGAAATCAACCTTTAGGAGCGAAACGATTTTTTGCACAGATTTATTTTTGCAGTTGAGTTTTGATGGGATTTAATTTTGCAGTGAGGATCTTTTAACTGCATGCTTGTATCAAGAATAGTATTCACTCAATCTAATATAACGCACTCATCCATAGAGCTTATCATTCTGTCGTTGCAATCTTCGACGTTGCATAGAAATATATATGCTGGGCTTTTTGGGGCTCCTCAAAGCTGGGAAGGGGGCGGGCGGATTTTGATTAAAAGAGTTCTACAAAAGCTTTTTTCATTCTGTTTGCAGTTTCGGCATCAATGCTTTTGTGGTTTGGAAGTTACTGTAGAAAATGTGAAGGGGGAAATCCCCCCCTCCCCTACTCAGAGAAATACAGTATACCATACCAGGGGTTAAAATAACTGCGGTAACTGTGGTAGAGACTTTTTCAAATCGGCTGAAAATATTCTGAAAAATCTCTCCACAGTGATGACCAGCAGCTATTTTAGCTCTGGTATGGTATACTGTATTTCTCTGAGTTTAAGCCCTGAGCTTTTGTGTAAAGCTTTTTAGGCCTTAGAATAATGTAAAAATTAATAGTGTCACGAGTTTCAATATATCTACGGACATCACCTGTGGAGGAGTGTTTTTTGGGTACAGTTTTCAGCTTTAAAGCTTAAAGTAGTATAGCTTCAAAGTTAAATAATTTAAGACTTGGTGACATGTGACAACAGGCTTATACCCAGAGGAGTACGAATAGTATGGAGTACGAATATAACAAGAAGGGTACATGGTTAACAATCTTTAAATTGATTGGTTTTTTTGATAAAGAAACCCAATCAAGTTCAAGACCATTAACTTATTACGCTCCAACACAGATACTATTGTAGGTTTACTACAATGAAGTTTAATAAATAACAGTTAGAAAATACATTAAAATAATACCAGTATTTAAAATATGAGCAAAATAATCACTGGACAAGTGAATTTTTGATCATTGCTTCAGGCTACAAAGCCTGAAGCAATGCTCAAAAATCACTCATAAATATGCCAGTGGTCGATATAAGAGTGACTAATCACTGCAAAGGAGATATTTTTTAGCATAGTTTTAACCTTCAAAGCCTGAAGCTAGGCTCAAAAATCATTCCTCCACAGTGATTATTTGATCTTATTTTGACCACTATGTCATGCCAATGCATGCAGCCCATCTAAAAATCGTATCCCGAGTTGTATATATTTGTTTAAAATATTAATAACCTGACTGGTGGTTGAAATAAGAGTAAATAATCATTGTGGGGGAGGGATTTTTAAACATGGCTTCAGGCTACAAAGCCTGATGCTCTGCTCTTAAATCACTCCTCCACTGTGATTATTTGCTCGTATTTTGACCCTTACTAATGGCTTGAATAGAATTATAATTCAGTGTTAGAAATAAGAACAAAATAATCACCGTGAATGAGTGATTTTTGAGCATTGTTCGAAAATCGCACCTCTGCAGGAGATTATTTGTTCTTATTTTGATCACTGTAAGTACTTCTAAAATTGTTCAATTCTTGTTATCTTGTGACAATGTTGCAATTGATTGGTTTTTTTGGTAATAAATATGTTTATTCATGCCAAAAGCCAAAAGAAGACATTCCATTTATGTTTTGCCTCGTGGATTAGAAATATATATTTCTGAAATAGCGAAATCTAACTAGCTATTAATTGTTTTTCTTTTTCTTGAACCTTTACTACTTCAGTAATTCTTGTATGTGTTCGTGTTGGTGCATCATCGTCAAGAAAACTATGCTGAAACTTATGTACAGATGGTGCACGAGTGGAAAATTCAATATGTATGCGTGCTTGGTTTGTTTTTATAAACAATAGCTGTCTTGTGGTTGGCTGGAGGAATAAATAAATCATTGCATCTAACACAAAGCCAACGGAATAGAAAATCCCTAATACAACATAGTGTACTTTTTGAAAGTGTTTCTTCAAAATTGTCTGAGTAATTGATGGGAGTGCAACAAATATGAGGAAAGTCAGTATAATTAATGCAGGTACTCGGAATTTTAATGCTCGGCTACTTACTCGTACTTGAGACATACGCTTTAAACTTTTTTGTCCAGTTTTTAGAGATTGATATATAAATATGTATGCACATCCAGCAACTATCAAAAATAAGAAACTGATGAATGGAAACGTATATTTAGCAGCGATTTTTTCCCTCATTTCAAAATTCAATGAAAAACTAACCGAAGCGTAAAAGATCCCAAATGCCCAACATCCTGCTAATACAATGTTTAATCTCTTTCTTGTCACCATGCTAATATATCTGGTCTTTAATTTTATCATAAGTAAAGGATCCAATGCGACAACTATCATCACTAGTACGTAAGATACACAAACACCTTGCAATGTTATACTTCGAAAGATTTGATAACCCAATACACTATCTTGATCTTCGTTTTCATAGAAATAGATCACACTGCCGAAACGGAACGTTGATACTAATATTTCCGTAATCGATAAATGAATGAGAATGATATGTTGATTTTTCTTTGTCTTTCTTCTGAATACTAAAAGATATACTCCAAACACATGCAAGCACATTGATAATAATAGTAAAACCATGTCAAAAGTTATTACTATAGCCAGCACACCGCTAGATGTTGCCATTTTTAGTTTTTCTCTATATGTTTTTCTCTATATGTAAGAATTTTAAATTTCTAAAAATGATTTTTATTCTGCATGAAATTCTTTCATTATACTTTTAATCAGTGGTTGAAATAAGGGCAAATAATCACTGAGGAGGAGTGATATTCAAGCATGGCTTCAGGCAATATAGACTGCTCAAGAATCCCTCCTCTACAGTGATTATTTGCTCTTACATCGACCACTGTGAATCAACCTAATAACTGCATTGCTCGAAATAAAAAGAATTAATAATTACGGTGGGGAGTGATTTTTCAGCGTTATACGAATATTACTAACACTGCTTAAAATAAGAGCAAATAATTGCTGTAGAAGAGGGATATTTGAGCATAGCTCGAGGCTATAAAGCCTGAAGCTATGCTCAAATATCACTCCTCTACAGTCCACAATACAACCTTCTTATTTTATAATAAGTTTCTACAATGTATATAAATAAACCCAGTGGGCAAAAACTTGTTCAAAGTCAGCAGTAAAGACGCTAGATCAACGTTGTTTTAGCATCTTTACTGCTGACTTTAAACAAGTTTTTGCCTACCGGTACTGATTAATAATGATCAAAGCATTAGACTGGTTTTTGAGCATAGCTTCAAACTTCAATATCAACTTAGACATAAATATTTACGTTTTCATTTTGTTATTTGCCTATTATATATTAATTTCTCAGGTTTCAATCCCAAGTAAACAAAGCCAGATTTTTAGGTTTTTCTAACTAAAGATTCTTCATTTATATTGTGTATTTAAGATTAATTCAGTTATATCTTTATGATTAAATTTTGTAAACAATCTGAGCTGTATACACTTTTTTTATAAGAACATAGTTTATAAGTAAGAATTGCGAGGCTCAAATCCAGTGTTGGAAATAAGAGCAAATAATCACCGTGGAGGATGGATTTTTGAACTTCAGGCCTCAAAGATCCCTCCTCCACAGTGATTATTTACTCTTATTTACTTCCTACACTAAAAACATGAAAAAAGTTAGAACATATTCAGTGGTCGAAATAAGGATAAATAATCACTGTGGAGGAGGGATTTTTAAGCATATCTATGCTATAAAATCACTCCTGCAGTGATTATTTCCCCTTATTTTAAACACTGAAATCATAATAATATAAGGGTGGAGTGTCAAAAAAATAGTTTTTGAAGACAAGCTTTCAGAGAAAATAACCTTCAGCTCCGTCAAAGTCATCACATTTTAATTTGACTGGAAAACAATGGATAAAAGTAAGAAAAAATAAGAACAAAATAATGCTCAAATTCTAAAAAATAAATAAGAACATTGAGGCTCAGCCACTGGTCCTTATATAAAAATTGAAGTAAATAAATCTAGATATTTATTTATTGTTTCTACTGTCAGTTTCTATTTCGAAGGTTTTTTTCCATTTTAAGTATACAGCAACATAGTCTTTCTTTCAAAACTACTGTTTTGCTTATGGCTCAAATTCAAAATATTTTATTAACGCCTCTTCCATTTAATTGCTTAGGGATAAGGAGCCATCTCCAAAATTCGTTACGAAAAGCAGATATCTTAGTAGCTTCAAAAAAGTAAAACTTTGATAAAGAGACGAAGACGAAGAAACCAATCAATTGCAAGATCATTAATTCAGCACTCTTCCCCTGGTAACGAATTTTGGAGATGGTCCCTAAGCTAAATTTAAATAAATATCTCATTCGAAATTGGTAAAATTTCAAAAGCAGAAAGTACACATTATTTATTCTTTATAAAGTATTTTCCACAAAACTACAGAAATTTGTAGGGTTTTTCAGTCAAATTAATATTGTCCAAATAGTAATATCAGTATCAAATAAATTGAAAATATTATAACATTTTATTAACTCTTATCCCGATTGGGTAGTCACAAATGAAAGTATGCAGAAGATTGTTATTATCCACAAGCTTTTAATTTGATTCTTCATCTTAAACCATTTTCTCGTCTTTCCTGATAATCACTTCGGAGAACCTTAATTGTCAGTATTATTTCATTCTTGATTTTTATGATGTAACCAGCAGGAAGATTATTAGCCCACCAAACAAAGTTTGGATGGGCTATTGCTGTCACTTTGCGGGGGTGACGGCCCACTTTTCTTAATAGACCATGTTTCCGAAGTGCTAGCATTTCAAAATTGCTTCAAAAAAGCGCTCACCAAACATTTTTTTGATTTTGTCCACTCGTTCTCGAGTTTCTTTTGGTTAAAAGGATCCTAACTGCATTTTTGGTCCAATGGACCAAAAAGGTGTGGTACCTTCCCGAAATTTGGTTGTGGCACTAAGCAATATTATGAGACCGCTGGCCGATCAATTTTGGCAATTTGGAACCGAGTATTGGCGAAAAAGGGAGATTTTCAAATATTTGATTTCTATGAGACTTTGAACACATTCACCAAAAGATTAAGCAATATCATATTCAAATGATAAGGGGAGAAGTGGAAGCTTAGAAACTCTTTGTTATGTTCTATGAGACTTTGACAATGAATCTTTATGGCAGCCATTTTGTATTTTGGGGAAGCTTCCTTCTTAATTTTTGGTGATGATACTGTTTTTAAATTTTAAGTTAAAGTCTCCATTTGAATTTGGGAAGCTTCCTTCTACAATTTTAAAATAAATATTAATTTTATTCACTTTAGGGTCATAAAACATTTAATTACTACTGTGATTATAATTTGATTTTTATAACATTATTAATTACTCTTATGCGAATTAGAAATGACAATACACAGTTCAACAGAGGAAGATTTTTTTTTAATAAAAGAATTGTATTCATTCAAAGAAAAAAAAACTATTGTATTGTTTCATTTACTTTATAAGCTTTAACTAAATTTTATCATTTAGTTTATACATAAATGCTATGAAGTATAATGTGTGTATCCAATTTATATCCACTGTGGATGAGTGATTTTTGAGAATTGCTTTAAGTTATGATATGAAATTTCACTGCTCTCTTCCACAGGGATTTAATGTAATTTTGTCTTGAAAAAGGTGTTCTAATTGTTTATTTGACCTAAAACTTTGAAAAAGGTGTTCCAATTGTTTATTTGACCTGAAACTTTATAACCATTTTAATAAAGACATATTTCAAACGCTGTATAATGTGTGTATGTAAATCACCATAAATCACTATACCTTTGATTTATTTCTAATGTGTATGTGCAAATCATGCTTACGTGCTTGGTTAAGCTTTCACTTGATTTGGTGGGCTACTTTCCATATTGTCTGTTAGAATATATTATTCCTGACAATTTCAATATTATCACATGTAAAGCGAATTAACCCAGCGAGCAAAAACTTTTCAAGGTTTGCAGTAAGAATGCTAGCAAGACGTCTTCAACGTTCTAGCTTCTTTACTGCTGACTTTGAACAGGTTTTATCCATGTCATATGAAAGGGCATGTGTAAATAATAAAAAATAATCTACCAATATAATTTCTAACATTCATTTTCAAAAACATTGCTTTTTAAGTTAATATTTTTTCATTAATGAAAATATTTACTTAAGTGTAATATGTCTATGCTCAAACTAAAAATACTTGAAAAAGTCATTTTATGCATGGGATGATGCTCCCAACAAATATGATAATAGTAATGACAATTTATCTAATGTTCAAAAAAGCTAAATAAGTTATAATCAAGTATATTTCATAGACTCATGTAGAAAAATCATTCATCCAATCTATTTTATTTTATTAACTTTGTATGCTTCACAAAACTATTTAGAAATTAGATTTGTATTTTAACTAGAATAAAGGAATTCTCTTATTCCGGTGCAAAGTTAATAATAAGAAAATAGATTGGACGAATGATTTTAAAAGAGTAGGTACAAAATATACTTACTTAAATCATTCATCAGTATACTACATGTAACAATATGTTTTAAACTAAGAAGGAAGGAATTTTATCTTGTTTACGCTGAGATAATCTATACAAAAAATCACCCTGCATGTTCTAAGTTTGATGATATTGAACAAAATGATATAAGGAACAAAATTTAAATAAATAGTTGTTTCATTTAAAGTATATCATGTTTTTGAAATTGTCCTCATTAATATTGAATCAACTTTCTAGTGGTTACAATAAGAGCAAGTCACAAAGACCGCTCTACCGCAATGTTTTTGTTCTTATTTTAACCGCTGTTTCATCCTATCACATATGTCTATCTAGCCATGCCCATGAGACATCAAACTTTTTTGAAATTTAATGTTAACTACCTACTGCATTGAAATATCATTGATAAACAGGGTTTAAAATAACTGCTGATCATCACGTGGAGGAGAGATGTTGCAGAATATTTTCAATCTATTTTCAATCAATTTGGGGGAAAATATTCTGAAAAATCTCTCCTCCACAGTGATGACTGGTAGTTACTTTAAGCCCTGGATAAATATTGACTGATTGCTACCTTAGAACCTCTAAATGCTTATATTAAGAAATATGGTTTATGTACTTGATAAATATTTTTCTGTCAAAGAATTACTTTTCATAATTATTTTCACAAGTGTCTAGAATGTTAACTTTTCTTATGTAGCTACTTGTATCAAGTGATTTAAGTAGGGTATATGATCTTACCACATGGATATTTCAAAGACAGATGCTGAATCCGAATACATACATTTATTTTACAATTGGTATATCTTCTACTGATAAACTGCAGGTAACAATTTTACATACCCTGTTTTGAAGTTTGAATCTTTTGATGTATAGTTGTGCACCAACACTTCTAGCTCTGATTTATAAAATGTCATTTAAACCTCTGAAATAGATATGAATAATCTCTCCTCCACAGTGATGACTGTCAATTAATTCCTGTTATAAGGAGGCAAGAACTCAATCTTCAATCTGAAGCTACAGCCTTGGACAGAATACCTTGAGAACATTTTATAAATTCATGCACATAAGTTTATGCTCCCCCCCTCCCTCTCCCCCCATAACAATGTTGTCATGAAGCCTGTGACATTCCATGGAGTTCAACGTTGATTTGGGGGGAGAGGGGGGGTATTTTCTCAACAATTTTGTCCAAGGTTGTATGTTCAAAAACCCTTCATAGTGATTATTACTCTTATATCGACCACAATTTAACGAGCTCTCTTCTTAGCACATCTAGAAATAATATGAAATTTTAAATCATACATTTATCTTTTTAGTTTAATGATTGTCCACAAAACTTACACAATGATATTAAGCATGTTTGTGCTGCACTTTGGCCGAAAGGCATTCAAGAAGAATTATTGATACCTCCATCTACATACGAGGTATATTCCAAACTATGATTAAAACAAAACATGTAGAACATTAGAATGTTTAGAAGTATGTGCCAATTGAAACTTAAGGAAAGAATTTGTTGTTGAAATTGTAACTATTTTTATTGTTGTCCTTAGATTGCGATTAGTATTGCAGCAGTGCCATATCCAGAATTTTTTGGGGGACAGCGTTTTTTAAATTACTGAAAACTTACTGTAGTATCTCTGGGAGGACCCCCTATGGTGGGGGCCGAGTAGAAACTTTTGAGATTTTCATTTCCAGATGGGCGGAGAATACGTTTCCCGTGATGAATTTCCAGGATAAATAAAGTCAAGGTTTAGTGGTTTTTCAC
>JAULBZ010002983.1:0-17453 GCA_032360805.1 Neoturris breviconis
ATTGCAAGCTCATTGACTTAACACTCTTCATGATAGATTAATTTTTCTCAAAATTATTGAATTTTACTTTTTTAAAGCTGCCAAGATATCTGCTTTTGGCTTTTGGCTCCTTACTCTTGTAGTATGTTGTTCTTTTTGCGCTCTCGGAATAACAGGTTATGGAAAAGTTCAATTGTTATAGCAAAAAGTGTTGAAGTAAATATCATAAAAACTGATATTTTATTTCCATAACTTGATAACTCTTGCAAGAAGGTTGTCGTACCATTTGATTATACATTAGTATACATTAGTATAAACATTGTACATGATAACATTACACAAAAGTAAGATTTTCTTTGAATTTTTAGAGTTTTTTGCAGGAATTGGCTTAAGTGTCTTTTTATAATGCTTTTACTTTAATGAATTACTTTTGTAGTCTTAGGGGCCATCTCCAAAATTCGTTTCAAAAACAGATAGCAGCTTTAAAGTAGTCAAATTCAATAAATTTGAGAAGAATTAATCTGCAATGAAGAGAGTTACATAAGTCAATGAGCTTTGGGACAAACAAACGAACAAATTGCAAGATCATTGATTCAGCACACTTTCCCTGAGAATGAATATTGGAGGTGGTACCTTAAGGAAAGCATATATATTTAAGCAAATCCAACATGAAACCGCATAGATTGGAAACCAGTCTATTACAAGATTGTTCACTCGACACCTTTCTGCAAATTTTATTTTTGTTGATCATTTTAGGGTATAATTTACATTGGTAATAGTACAACTCTTGGTGGTGAAGTAGTAAGTGTGCAAGCCTCAAAATAATGGTTGGACATCACCTGTGAAAGAGTATTTTTTAGTGTAGTTTTCAGCTTCAAAGCTGCAAACTATACTCAAAAACACTCCTCCACATCTGATGTCTAACTGGGTTTTTTAGAAGCTTGTAGGTGTAATAATTTGTTATTTTGTAAAATGACCACACCAAGGCAGGGGTTAAAATTACTGCTGGTTATCACTGTGGAGGAGAGATTTTTCTGAATATCTTCAGCCAATATGGTGTTTTGCCCTGAGGCTATGCTCAAAAATTCCTCCTCCACAGTTATTATTTACTCTACAAACACTGCCTATTTGGAGCTTTATTAGCTGGTTGATAGGGCAATTAGAGCTGATAAGTATTTCAATTGGCTGAAATTTGCTGTGCAACAAGTTCTTTGTTGACGTTATTGCAATGTCAGCTTTTTCTTTGTGTATTTTTGTAATTTTAAATATGAGTATTACTGAGGGTGATACAGTTCTTTTAATTTTTGAAAACTTTCGCATCTGAAGCAATTCATTCATCCAAAATGCATATGTACCAGCTGTTTCCTTCAAGTGGGGAATATTAACCTTGCAAACCTTTGCAATAATCACAACTTTAGCCAATAGAATGTTTCCCTATTGTATATTGACCTTGGATACAGTTGATATAAATAGGCTTAGTATTTTTTCTTCTAGATATTTTATAAAGTATGGTTTTCTCTTTTGATTTAGACCCTACCTAGAAATGGTGAAATAGCTCTCAGTGATAATGTCGAATTGGTATTCGGTAGTACACAAGAAATTGTTTTATCAGCTCCAGCATACTGCAAAAAGGGTGTCGGTATGATAACACTTTCTCTACCAACCTTTAGTATTTATGATAAAAATAAATAATCACTCCTCCACAGTGCTTATTTCTTCTTATTTGAACTTCCCTTTTTTTCGCATGGTCTATATATATATTCATTAGATTCTTAGTTTCAGTTTCATTCTCTGTCAGTCTGTAGGAACGTCAACAAAAACTTAAACTACTTCACTTGGCTTATTTTTTAATGAAAATAATAATCCTTGTGTTTTCACTGAGATTTGTTTGTGCACAGGCCAAGATATTATATTGAGATTTATAAATGGAAGTACTTATTTTACACTCCGCATTGCAGTTACATATATATTTATATTTTATATCATTGCCAGTGGTTAGCATTCCCCTGTGGAGGAGCATCTTTGGAGACTAATTTGCAGCCTGTTGGTTGAAAATCAGCCTCCAAAGATGCTCCTCCACAGGGGAATGCCGACCTGGATTTTGGGAAGCTTTTTTCTTCAAATTTGAAATAAATATTAATGTGTATTAATATTTATTCACTTTAGGGCCATAAAACATTTAATTACTATCATGAGTGTATGACAAATGTTGGTTTTTATAGCATTATTAATTACTCCCAATGAAAATTAGATATGTATATAATGATAATACACAATTCAAATAAGAAAGATATTTTTAATAAAAGATATAAAGATAATGAATAATAAACAAAATATATTGTTCTATTGTTCTCCAGTGCTTCATAATATCAGCTTGTATAAACCGTCTTGTATATGAAATAGATATATTAAATAAAACTTTAACAGGGCTAGTAAATACCATCCTATCTATAGAATGTATATTTAAATAAATCTATAGTATGTTCTATATACCTATTATATATACCTATAACTTCTTTTTTCAGACAACATTACTATTGTTAAAGCGTGTATGGTTAAAGCATATACTATATTATACTCTGAATGTAGCATGTACTAAAAAAACTAATACTATATTCTTTATTTTTTATTTGGTTTGTACATAATGCTATAATGTATAATGGGTGTATGTAATTCATATCCACTGTGCAGGAGCGATTTTTGAACATTGCTTTAGGCTATGATTTGAAATTTCACTACTCTCCTTCACAGTGACCTGACATAATTTTACTTTGAAATTTTATTTTGCTTTGTTGGGCTACTTTTGATACTGTACCTTTGAATAAATGAATTTGCTTGTAGTCATTAGTTATTGTGTATTTAGGAACAACTTTGAGATTCGTTGGTCAACCACCTAAGAACTGGTTAAATCCAATGAATTGGCAGGTGCTGGTGGATGGTAACATTGACGACTATCTAACGAATGCATCTCCATTTGTTAAAAGGATACCATGTAAAAGTGACCATGTGTCTTTTGCTGTGGTATGTAATTTATTAATTTACGATAAGTCAGAGCTCCAATTTCTGAGCATAGCTTCAGACTTTATAAGCTGAAGTAAGGCTCAAAAATCACTCCTCCACAGTGAGTATTTGCTCTTGTTTCAAACACAGCAATTATTTATTTTATAAGAGATGATAGAAAATGTCTGCTTTAAAAAAACTATAAACCTATGCTCATAACTGATCAATTGTTCCAATGCATATATCCATTACATATAGCCTATGTAAATGTAGCCTATGCATGTACCCAAGTGTATAGCCTATGCGTTTAGTATATCCAGTGATTATTTACTCTTATTTTGAGCACTGACAATAATTATTTGCCTGTTTATCGAGCTTCCAATGTTTGAAATAAATAATCACTGTGGATGAGGGATTTTTGAACATTGCTTCAGGCTTCAATACTTAAAGATCACTCACCCACAGTGATTATTCGCTCATATAACACCGGCTTTTATCCAAGATCATGCCATTGATTTTGTGTGTTTACGTAATATATAATAGTTTAGTATACATTTTTTTGATAGGGAGATGCATTTGTGACTCAATTAACTGAGCCAGTTATCATCAATAAATTGACAATGACCAAGCAGGTATGACTATGAAGGACCATATAAATGACAGACATCACCTGTAGAGGAGTGTTATTTGGTATAGGTTTGCAGTACATTATATTAAAACACTCCTCCATAGGTGATTGATGATATGATCCCAAATATTTTGGGGAATGATTATTATATGATGCTAAGGAGTACATTTTGTGGAAAAGGTTAGCTTTAACATTTGACATAAATGATTGGGCATTACCGTAGAGGAGTATTTTTTAATATAGACTCCAAAACTTTCTTCCACAGATGATTTCTGATAGTTGTTTTATGGCTTGGATTCATATAGCAGCAAAACAACTCGAAATAGAGTATTCTTGTTTACGTCATATTATCCATGCTTTAGAAGACAGTAAATTCTTTACCCATGTACGTGTTTGGTCCAAAATGACGCCTTCACATGATCAAGCCTGGAAATAATTGCCATCCATCACATTAGGGAGAAATGTTTGAAACACTCCTCCACAAGTGATGTCTGCAACAGTTATTTTTGAGCAAATAATCGTTGTGGAGGAAAGAATTTTAGGCATAGCTCTAGGCTTTATAGCCTGAAGCAATGCTCAAAAATCACTCCTCCATAATGATTGCTTGTTCTTTTATTTTGAAGATTGAATTCTTACATTTTCTTTCTAGATAATTTCAGACAACAATATCTTTCAAACATATTTGAAGTCCGCTGAAGGTTTGTCACGGTTTAAATTACAGAACAAGCGTTCATCTTTACACATCGATCCCACTCAAGTATGTGCAGCTGAAGGATGTATGTGTGGATACAGTGAAGTGAGTTTGTTTTTGTATGTTAAACTATTTTTCCGCAACAATGAATTTCTACTGAACATTTGTATAGTATAAACACACACAAAAGAATTGCCCTTCTCCCTCCCTTTATGTAGAAAACAATAGAAAGAACGTAAAACGATAGATGTGTACATTTCTAAGAGCCACCTCTTCCCTCCCTTATGTACTAAATGGATTACACTACAATACACCTGTCATAAGTTCAGTACAACTATTAGAAGCCATCTCCAAAATTTGTTTCAAACAGCAGCTTTAAAGAAGTGAAAATTAATGAATTTGAGAAACATTAATCTACGATGAAGAGTGTTACGTCAATGAGCCTGCATTTGATTGGTTTCTTTGGTACGAAGAAACCAATTAATTGCAAGGTCACTGATTCAGCACTCTTCCCCTGGGAACGAATTTTCGAGATGGCCCCTTACATGTGCATGTTTGTAACAAAAATAAATTTGGAATATATGGTTTAGCTGAACAGTTATCTTCAGGCTTGTAGTGTACATTATTAGTTAATAAGTTATTAAATAATTTAGATGAGAACTGAAATTTGTGATACATTTCAATGTCCGTCAACTTGTTCTAAAAAGGTTTTGCCTCATAACGATTGCTGTTATCGATGTGGTAAGTGTCTTACATACGATTGAACTTTCATTTTCATCTTCTCTCATTCAACTATAAGATTAAGCATACAGATCTTTTGCTATTATATCTTTAAAATATTTCACAACAATTGTTACGCCTAGTGAAAATCAACCATAAGTTATTCATAAGTTGCTTTGAAGAAAAAGTTACAATTTAATAATATAAGTATTTGTAGTAAAAGTATGGAATCATTCCCCAGTTCTATGAAGGTTAATTGAATCACTTCATCACAGTCTTTAAAATATGAGCAAATAATCCCTGTGAAGGAGTGGTAGCTACAAAGCACAAGACAATGTTTTGCTCTGAGTCACTTCTCCTCTGTGATTATTTGTTCATGATTTTCAACAGTTTTATTCGTTTAAATATTTATTATTCGAGATTGTTATATTATTTTCCCATAACAATTCCAGGTGCAATTATTCAATTCAAGTTTAAAAAGAGTTTCAATCTTCAGTCTTGTTGGAAAAAACAAAGAGAGATCATTGCAAGAACGGTAAGTACAATAGAAGACACCAATCAATATGTTCATACAACGCTCGAAGTAAGAACAAATATTCACTATGGAGGAGTAATTGTTCTTTTTTCGGGCACCATGATTATAACACTACGATTGTATTGGTGAAATACCTTGCTATGCAAATCTAATGAAGGATGTAAAGAAAAGAAAAGAAAAGTTTAATTTTATTTTATCACAATTGTATGATGAATTAATTTATTATAGTAAGGGACCGTCTCAAAAATACAAGCTACAGGAGGAACATACTGAGTCAACGAAGAAACCAATCCATTACAAGTTTGTTGACCTAACACACTTCTGAACAGATTATTTTTTGTTAAATATTAGTAATTTTGATTGGACACCCTGGGCATTTATATAAATTCCACTAGTTTACCCCTGGAACTTTAAACAGGATGGGTATTTATATCGGAGGGGCGATAATAAAATGTTTTAAATTTTTCCTTGGTATTTAGTTAGGGACCATCTCAAAATTTTACTCCAAAACCAACTTTTTTGTTAGGGTCAAATCAACTGAAATTAACAAAATTCAACAAAAACGAATTCACACAGAAGTGTATTAGGTCAATTAGCTTGCAATGGATTGGTTTCTCTGATATGAAGAAACGAATCCATAGGAAGATTATTGACTCAGTGCTCTCCTCTGTAGATTTTATTTTTGAAACGGTCCCTTAGTACCTGAATTACCTTTACTTCTCTGCGATGATCTACGAGCCTATTTTAAATCAGTTTTCTTTTTTATGTCTCTATAGTCGAATGGTACAAATGTTAGTTTGTTTTTCTCTCGAATAACAACTAAAACAATTGAAGTTTTGATATCAGATGATGGAGATGGTACGTACATAGCTACAGTGATTGAAATAGGAGCAAATAATCACTATGGATGAGAGATTGTTGAACATGGCTTCCTGCTACAAAGTCTGAAGCTGTGCCCAAGTATTCCTCCTCCACAGTGACTATTTACTCCTATTTCAAGCACTGATCTGTTAGTTCGTTGCTAATATTGGTGACATTGATAAATGCTTCACACGTGAAAACAAACTTTAATAAATTAAAATATTTAGAAACTATTAAGGTGGATTTAGACTATGCTAACAATATTGTGCGAAAGACAAAAGAAGGCATATTCCATCGGTAGAAGTTGGAGTCACATGACATGTGATGTCAATTTCTACCAATGGAATGTCTTCTTGTCTAGTGGAAATCAACCTTTAATTAACCCCAACATATTATATCTCCAAAAGGTTATGCTCACTTTCTTTTTATTTCTTTGCTGACATTAAAGTTGCATAATCGCCCTATCTTGGTCAAGATTCCAAATAAATAACAAGAAAGCTTGTTATGTCAGTAACACATTCTGAAAATTTCATTCTTTAAATACAACTATTAAAGTTTTGTATTTTCTATGCTAACTGTGTGGCAGCCATATTGTTTGGCCAAACTTCATCACTTTTCTGCATGATTATATATAGTTGTAGCTAGTTTTTGATAAAATAATTTGACCCACATTCTGTTATTTATAAATGTTGAAAGTTTTAGGGTGTAATCAGCAATTGCCAATAGTGAACTTGATATAGATTTTCGAATTTTGACAAAATAGGGTGATTATGCGACTTTAAGTAAGAACAAATAACCACAGTGGAACCTTATGCTCAAGTATCCCTCCTCCATAGTGATTATTTATTCTTATTTTGAGCAATGATTTACTTGAGTTGGAAGTAAAAAAACGTTTAAACAGTATCTGCAAAGAAGAGCTCTTTTTTTTTTCTTCTTTTTTTCAAAAAATATTGGTTTCATTAAGTAAGTTAGTCGATCGCAATCATCAGCTATGGCACCTCACCGGGGATTGAACATGGGACACTCTATGGATGTTGGAAGATATCAACCATAATAACGGTTGAACATCACCTGTGTAGGAGTGTTTTTAAACACTCTTCCACAGGGGATGTCCGCCCATTATTTTAAGGCTTGCAGCACTCATCAGGGACTTTTCAACTAAATAAAGGTTTAAGCAAACCATCACAATATGTTGGTGCAAAATGGCCAACACATTTTTAAATGTTGGACTGATTGTTAAAATTGTTTGCCCTTCACTCCCAACATAGGGCAACATAATTTACAACATATTAACAAATGAGAAAGTGGCGCAACATTTTTTATTCAAACCAAAATAGTTATGTGATGAACCAACACAAACCAAGATGACACAACCTGACACATAATCCAACATAGCATATAACATGGTGGGCAAACCATTGCAACATGTTTAGCCTTATCTGATCATCCTTATCTGATCATCCAACTAATTGTGTTGTTTATACAGGTACAAATGCTGAAGATGCATTGCAGGTCATCAAAACGAATTTGGAATCTGAATCGTGTAAGTACTGCCTGGTTATTGAAGGTTATAATAACCCCCTAAACAAACTTAACTCAAGAATGTGAACTCAAAAATGTATGGAATCTCAAGATAGTTAAAAGAAAATATACACTAAAATTAATTGGACCAATTTTGTCTACCATCTTGAAAAATCAGCTACGACTTGGAAAATCAAGATAGTAGACAAAATTGGCCTGATTAATCCTAGCGTGTACACACAACTTAAAACATCTAGCAGAGCTCTGCAGATAAATTTAAAGCGTGAGATTCACATAGATCAATGAGGTATTTTAAAAGCTGAAAACAATACTCAAAGAATGCTCCTCAATAAGTGATCCGACTTTCAGACCCGCTCATGGGAGACATTAATTCACAATACTTCTTTGTCTGTCGGTTTCTCGGTTTCTCAATGTTACTTATATATTTCCTTCCATTTTGTCACATCAGTAGTCGAAATAAAAGCAAATACTGTCGAGGAATGATTTTTAATCACTGTGGAGGAGGGATTTTTGAGCATTACTTCAGGCTTTGTAGCCTGATGCTCAGAATCACTCATCCACAGTGATTATTCGTTCTTGTTTCAAACACTGATTACTGTCTTGATGTGATATAATAAGCATAACTTTTTATACCCTGTACTAAAAAGGCATGCCTCCACATTAACTATTTTATTTTGACGCTGTTCCATGTTGACAATGTGTATTTTTCTGTTTCGTGAACACTACTATATCCTTCTAATCCAAGTTTTGTTGTTTACTTGTATTTCTGCCTAATAATAATTTAATAATATTTTGCTCTCTCTCTCTCTTTTGCAATTACAGTTGCTGCGTGTGATAGTTATGATATAATATCGATCTTCTGGCATAACACAACAAAATTACCTGGACCACAACAAACTGGTAATCATATTTTGTTTCTAATTTTTTATTATAACTTAATGTACCTGCTTTAGATTTTATTATAATTAATTTCATGTGCACTTGACGGAATATCCCAACATGCAATGTTTAATCTCTCTTGTACAGTATGACGGTTTGCTGGGAGAAATCTGCTTGGTGACAAAATTTTGCATTTTTGCAGTTCAATGACATTAAATAGGTATAACAAAAAAATCCTTGCTTTTTGTTTTAGGTAACCACCAGTATAAACCTATGTGATAAATCTTTTCCCATGTTATTTTGACTGAAGGTTTTGGATCATGAAAATAAATCCCCTCGTAAAATTGTATGTGGCTCCAACCGTGAAAATAAATCCCAGTGAAAAACAAAATTCTTAAAAAATAAGAACTCTAAAGAGAAAACGAAAGAAACCTGAAATGGTAGAATGTGTAAATCAATGTACTGTGTTTACTTAGGCTAGGCATAAAAATAGACTGTAAGTTGCTGCAAAACCTCAAAAAACTCTGTTACATTCCTCATTTATATTAAATATTTTCTGTTATTATGCCATATCCACTACTTTTGACTGAATACAGCTAAAGAACTGACTTAAATATTGTATTCGGTCTGTTCCTATTGCCGCACAAACAAGTTGGCATCTTCTCACTGCAATGTCTTCATGGAAGTGAGTCCATTCATCATATTTTGACTAAGTCTGTTTCGAAGGTCCATGCAATGCAATGGTTTCCCTCCTAGAAAGTGCAGGAAAATAACACATTGTAGTTTATATCTTTGTATTATGCTCTTTCTTTCTAAACATTAAAGAAATATATCTGAATCTAAAAGTAGTAGATATGGCATAATAAACACTTTATTATGTCAGTTGCTTTGAATATGGTTCATATTGAATCGTCTTTTTCATATTTTGTCTTGTCTAAAGACTCAACAAAATATGAAAGACTCGTCAAAATGAAACCATATTCAAAGGCAACTGTCATAATAAGGTTCAAAGGCAACTGTCATAATTAGGTATAAATCTTTGTCGAATGATGCTTATTACAATCTTATTTCTTACTTTTAGGAGGTGAATCAAATACTAAAGTTATCACTATTGCGATTATTGTACCTATTATAATCATTGTACTGGCGATTATTGCCATATCAATCTACTATAGAAGAAAAAGGTATATATATCAAGTATAGTGTCCAAAATCAAAGCAAATAATCAGTGAGAAGGAGAAATGTTTAGCCCCACACAAACGTTGGATGGGCTATTGCTATCACTTTGTAGCGGTGACATCCAGTTTTGATTATTAGACCATGTTCCAGAAATTCTATAATTTGGAAATTTTACAAATTTCTACAAATAGAATGTCTATAATTTCTTTCTACGTGTGCGTATTTTCCATTCCGTTTTGCGGAAAATATTTGCGGAAAACGGCCTTAGGCAACATTTTAGAAGGACTCACTAACTCTTATGTATAAGGATTTGACAAAAATCACAATTAGACTTGGAACATTTTTTGAAATTGTTTTAACCTATGAGGCCATAACTATTTTTGGCATCCGTTTTGTATTTTTGGGAAGCTTCTTCCACAAAATCTTTGGTAAATAAGATAACTAAATGATAACTCTAGAAAATTAAGAATTGAAATCTTCAATTTGTTGTTGGGGAAGCTTTCTTCTTCAACCTTTGAAAGTAATGTCATTATTAAAATGAAATTAAAGGTTCTTAAAGGTCGTAAAATTCTGTTGCACCATGTTATGGTATAAAGTTAATGACTTTATAACATTAATCTTTCCCAATATGAATTAGATATAATTATAAAAAATAAAATTAAGGAAAATGTTTTAATAACAAATAGGAATTATTTCAAAGAAAAAGTATTCTTCTATTGTATTCTTCTATTGTATTCTTCTATTTGTCTAGCATTTCTTTAGTTTGTTTTAAGTACTAACAGATAATAAAAACAAATCAATCTTAAAAGAAGTGGTTTCTTTAACACATTAAAAGCATTATAGCCTAAGCGTATTGTATTGTCTATGTACACAGCCTATGCGTACTTATAGCCAATGCATATATCATATACATATATACATATATACTTATATCCTATATACATAAAGCTTATATACATATATACATATATTCTATATGTACGTATAGCCTACATACACATTTAAGAGAAAATAGGAGATTAGGTTATGTTACCAAAGACTCTAAGAATCATTTGAAGAATTTTGTCATAGCCCCAAGTGATAAAGTCACTGGCAATGTAGCATTTAAACGAACTTGCAATTGATTGGCTTCTTCGGTACGAAGAAACCAATCAATTGTAAGATGGTTGATTTTGCACTCTTCATCGTAGATAAATGTTTATCAAATTGAGAACGAATTTTGGAGATGCTCCCTTATGTAGAAAATACCTTCCTATAAGATATTATTAACTCAACCTTTTCATGGACCCCTAAAATGAGGTTCACCCTCGCTCGCAATTGATTAGACACCAATTAAATGCAAGATCGTTTAGGGTGAGATTCGTTTAGGGGTCCATGTAAAGGCTCCTTAACTCTACTTACTTCTTCTGTGTTGGTATGAGAATAATACTCTGGTGGATGTTTGGATTTGAAATCATGTGGTGGCAGATTTCTTGAACTTGGACTTAAGTAACCAGGGGTTGAAAATTTTGAGAAAATTTTGAGATGGTCTCTAGTAGATTGTTTCAGAATATTTTTAGTCATATTGGCTGAAAGTATTCTTAAAAACTCTCTCCTCTACAGTTAATGTTCAACAGTTATTTTTAATCTCTGAACAACAACACTACTAGGGACCAACTCAAAATTTGATCCCTACAGAAAATGTTTGTTGGATTTGAATAAACTAAATTTGACCAAGCATAAAAGGGTGTCAGGCCAACGAACTTCCTATGGATTGGCTTCTTTGGTATGAAGAAACCAATCCATTAACACTGTAGATTTCACTGAATTTTAATTTTGAGATGGCCCACAGGTCATAGTTTATCCTCTTGTACTTGTATAGATCTTACCAAATGGAACCACATGTGAAATTTCAAAATGACGATGTTATGTCCTATCCAGGAATGGCTGGTGTTGAATATGCTACTACAGATTTTATGGATGTTAATCAAGGAATATCATTTGTTAATCCAACGTACTCTGCAATGGTGAGATCATTATTCCAATTAAATAAACATTTTGCCATGTGCTTTATTTTCTGAAATTTACTTACTAAATTTGTACAATTATTTCTATGCTTCAACCTTATTTGGGCCGGAGAGGGAGGGGGGGGGGTTGATTGGAGTATTCTGCCAAGGCGTCATATTTTTTTTGAATAACTTTCTTTGAGTAAACGCTGAAGTCTTGAAACTTAGCATAATTCTAATTACACCTTTTTGGAAATTTTCATAGCTATAGCATGTGATCTTCAAATTTTATTGGTCATTTCTCATTCAATATTTATCATTAGGCTTCAAACTTTCAGCAATGAACTAATTGCATCATTATCTTTGTGTTGACATTATAATTATGATGTCAATTGTTCTGACGTCATTTGTTGATGCCATTACCGATATTTTGGTATTTTTGCTAACTTGGCGCCCTATTCTGACAAAAAATACATCAGTTTATGAAAAACCCAAAAGATATGTTTAAAAACATTGTATTACCTTTCTGAATCTTGAAAAAGAATGTAAAATTCAGCTTTAGAACAAAAGTTATAGGCTTTAAAAGAATTCACACTTTTCAAAAAAATAAGGTGTGATTTTTGATGACGTCAGCAAAAAACGATGACGTCAGCAAAACAATTACTGCTTCAAAGTGCTTACTAGATGTTGTAGTATTACCCTACCAAGTTTCATGACTGTATGTTAAGGCAATCCTGAGATGGGGGGGAGGGGAAATCTGCAGGAACTTTTTTTGTTTTTTGTGATATTAGGTTATTTTTTTGTGATACACTGTGTTATTAACAATGATATCTGTGGAAAGAGTGTTTTGTTACTGGAGTGTTAATGACATCTATTTATTATTATGTGGGTGATTGGATATAGCATAATTCTTCATTTTGTTTGAATTTGAAAAGTGAGAGCGAATAATCACTGCGGAGGAGTGATTTTTGAGCATAGCTCATAGCATAGCTCTTCCACAGTGATTATTTTGCTCTTATTTCGAATACTGTTGAATGTGTGCATTGCTCGAATTAGAACAAGCATTAACGGTTAAGGGTTCAGTGGTTGAAATAAGAGTACATAATTACTGTGAAGGATGGGTTTTTGAGCATAGCTTCATGCTTTAATTACTGTGAAGGACGGATTTTTGAGCATAACTTCATGCTTTAATTACTGTGGAGGATGGAATTTTGAGCATCGCTTCATGCTTTAATTATTGTGGAAGATGGATTTTTGAGCATAGCTACAGACTTTGTAGCCTGAAACTATACTCGAGTACCACTATACTTGAGTACCAGTATCTCTGTATGAGTCTTGCCTCTCTCTCAGTCCACAAAAACATAAACATAGAAATTAGTCAGCATTTGTTTGAACATCATTGCATAATTATGTGCTGTAAACATGAAAATTTGTGGATTTTCAAATGCTGCGAATTGTGAGTTAGCCGAGATATTCAATTGAAGTTTCACTTGTTTCATTATATTTTTATTTCAGAATGACAAAAATTTTAACGAATTAGATCCACCAAATGCCGATGTTACATTATCACCAAAATATGAGATTCCAGTGAAATTCATCGCAAAGGAAAGCATAGTGGTAAGGAACCGTTCAAAAATTTGTTCTTAGGAGAAGTGTACAGAATCAATGGTCCCGAAGAAACTAATCAATTGCCTAAAACACTCTTCATTGTAGATTAATTTTTCTCAAATTTATTGATTTTGACTACTCTAAAGCTGCTAACGTATGTGCTTTTTGAAACGAATTTTGGAGATGGAGATGGAGTTGCGTCATACTAAGGGACCATCTCAAAAATGAATCTTTGCAGAAGTGTGTTTCATCAATAAGCTTGGTTTCTTCGTCAACTCATTGCAAGATCACCGACTCCGTACTCTCCTCCGTAGATTTTATTTTTAAGAGGGTCCTTAAGCCAGTACTCAAATAAGATAAATCACTCTGAAGGAGTTATATTTAGCGTAACTTCAGCCTACAAAGATTATTATTCATTCTTATTTTCTGACTCTGTATTTACATAGCTAATTTTGGAATATCATTTGAAAATATTGTACTATGGTCTACTGTGGATTTTAAGCAAGTTTTGCTCGGTTTAGATAGATATAAAGCAAATTCAGCTATTAAGAACATTCCTGAAAATAGTATGTATGCTTTAAGACAACTGCTTTAAGATAACAGATGGAGATCACCTGTGGAGGAGTGTTCTTGAGTATAGTTTTCAGTTGTAGAGCTACATACCGTAATTCCCTTTAATTTCGTGGACCTTTAATTTTCATGCATAGAAGGTGCGTGAAAAATAAAAGTGTGCGAATAAACATATTATTTTGTGCGGTAAGTTGCGTGAAAATCAGAGTGTGCCAATTATTTTTTTTTAAAAAAAACTTTATTTAATACGGAAAAGACTATGGCAGAATTGGTATGTATATTCTTTTGAGAAGGAAAAGCAAACACTATCGTGAATTTAATTTTTTTTCACACTAGTATAAATATAATTTCCACATAGTTTAGCCTCTTCTTTGTTATATAGGTCTTCTATTTCTTCTACTTCCTTTGTTACTCGTGTAGCTTTTTTCAGTGTTTTGTATCCTTAGTTTTATCTGCATTTGGATTTAGATCTTAAGTTAAAAACTTATTTTAGGATGCGCAAAAATTAAGGAATGCACGAAATTGGCATTTTGCTAGAGCACGAAAATAAAAGGCGCAAAAATTATAGGGCGCGAAAAATAAAGTGTGCGGAAATTAAGGTACTCAAAAGCGCTCCTCCACAATTGGTATCCATCAGTTATTTTCAGGCTTGATATATATATAGCTATTGAATTTTCTATCAATTTAGATACTTGATAATGAGAAGGTGCCAGATAGCAATCTTTCTTTTGAAAACCCTGTGTACTTGGTAAGTGTTCATTCTAATACCATAACTATCTTTATTGAACTTTTTATTATGGTTAAATTGTTCACTGTCAAAAGATGAAAACACTTTATGAGTATGCCTTACCTCAATCATAACTTAGGACCAAGGACAATATAATGTTAAGAATATTATAGGTTCTTGTATTTTCACTGATAGTTGAGAATCAGTCAGTCGTTACATTTATGTCACACTCAACCTAATGCCTTACATCTTGGGTATGATCTTTGGAGTGTCGGGGACTTGGACAAAGGTTAGATCATACTACATTAAAGTTTAATCAACAGAATGGCCCTTTTGGACTTACTATTACTTCAGTGGTTGAAATAACAGCAGATAATCACTGCGTCTACGGAGGAGTCATTGTTGACCATAATTTGAGCTATGCTCATAAAGTGCTCCTCCACAGTGATGAATTACTATTATTTTGACCACTCTATTTCACGATTTTACATTTTTGGCCTGCCATACAGAGTTTGAACAGACTATTACTATCACTTTGCAGTGGTGGCGGCATTCCACTTTTCTTATTAGATCATGTTCACGAAATGCTACCATTTCGAAATTTGGTACCCAGTGTGTGGTGCGATATTCCGTAAGGGCTCGGCAAATATTTTTGATTCCATCCACTCTGGCCCATTTTTCCCACAAAAAGGGTCCAAATTGCGTTTTCGATGCAATGGACCGAAAAGGCGTGGTACCATCTTGAGATTCGGCATTCTGGGCAATATTACGAGACCCCTGGCTAAAGTTTTTAATTTCGTTGACTTGGGAGTGAGTATCTGCAAAAAGGGATGTGGAAATATTAGGCAGTTTGAATTGTTGGAGGTTTTGACCACATTCATAAAAATAATAAGGGTGAACTTAAAAATTTTTTGAAAAAAAATTTATAAGGTTTGGACCACATTCATGGAAATGATAAGTGTGGAACTAAAAATTAAAAAAAAAAATTTTGGAGGTACAAATATCACTTAGGAACTATAAAAGTTTATAAAGGTTTTTAATTAACATTAATAGTAACAGAAAAGGAAGTATTTTTTAGTAAAAGAATATAATTAATTCAAAGAAAATATGTTTTTCTTTGCATTATTTTATTATCGAGTGTTTTTTTATTTTTAATTTTAACAACAGTTGATGGAAACCACCTATGTGTTAAATAAAATACTACAGTACATGGTTACTTCAAGCAGTAAAAACATATAGTATAATAAAAGCATATAGTATATATATGCGACGCTCACTGCACTCACTCATTCATATATGCGACGCTCACTGCTCTGGTAGTACTTTGAGCACTCTGGCCCATGTGATTTTTTAAGCTCTCTTTGTAAAAAGAGCTGTTTTTCTAAAGCTGCACTGATGAGTCCTAATAGGACGAAACACTGTGTCTGCAAATTGAGTATATATATATCGAAGATTTTTTGAGAAACTATGTGTTTTACTCTGTTTTTATTGTTTATATATATGATTACATGGTCTTGTTTGCTTAGACGTTCACACCGAATAGCACATGCTTTCTTAGAAACTCCGGCCCAGTACTAGTGTTCTCGCTCAGCGCAGTGTAAATCCTGCTTGACCAAATGTCTGAGGAATCACTAGCGATCCTTAGTAGATAGGTGTCCTCAGAAAACGAGTGACCAGCCTTCATATACGTTCCTATATCACGTACACATGTAGCCTATATACATGTGGCCCATATACAAGTCCTAAATTAATTTAAAACATTAAATGTATATTGCTTATTTCCTCAATTAGGTTATAACATACGTATATTCCGTATATTCCGTATATTCTCTATTTTTATTTAGTGTGTGCATGATGCTATGATGTATAATGTGTGTATGTAAATCATAATTATGTGATAGATTTTAACTTTTACTTGGTTTAGTGGACTATGTTAAATATCATGCGTTTGATTCTCTTATATAGGCTGATGACAACATAGAACCTGATTATGATGATGGACATTATGACACAATTCCTGATGATAGAAATTTTGCGAATCAGTTCCATGTCGATCCGTATGATGCAAAGGTATAAATAAAAATATACATATCAAGTTAAATATTCAGTGCTAAATCAACTTTGTGTTAAAAAAGAAAAACGTAGAACTTTCAATGTTTTAACTACACATTGTAGTCCATATAGAATTATAAATTACAGCAATATTTATGTAACATTTACACAATAGGTATAACATTATGACTCATCAGCATTTTAATAAGAGATAACTCATAACTCATAACTTATATAGTTACGATTGTTACATCTGTTGCAAGCATTTTACATAAATTTGCTTGTACCTAATGGGCAAAAACTGGTTCAAGTCTACAGTAAAGGCGCTAGAGCGACGATTTCATTACTGCGGAGTTTGAACAGATTTTTGCCCACTGGGTACTAGATAATGACTACACCCAGCTGGCTAAAACATGTTCAAAGTCAGCAAAATAACGTTAGAACAACGTTCTTTGAACGTTATTTTGCTGACTTTGAACAGGTTTTTGCCGGCTGGG
>JAULBZ010002984.1:0-17449 GCA_032360805.1 Neoturris breviconis
TTCAGAATGTGTTACTGACATTACAAGCTTTCATGTTATTTATTTAGAATTTTGACCAAAATAGGGTGATTATGTGATTATGTAACAATGTACAGTAGTCTGCTCATAAATTTTGTAATTTGCGATTTCATCTGCTATCTTAAACTATTACAGAATTACAAATTGTTTACATGGGTCCAAGTCTAAGCGAGATTTCTATTGGGAAGTTTTTTTCTTGATATTACGTATTGGGTCAGTATGGCCAGTTGGTTGGTTGGTGTATTTTATCATTCTCAGTGATGTCAAAGAAATACAAAAAGTATGTTTCTTTCGCATAGACCTATTCACAAACACATAAAAACAAAGGCATTAATTGCCCAAAGTAGAGCTTGTTGCAATGCAATAACTTTTCTACAGTCCCCTTGTGAATAGGTCTATTCTTCAGTATATCTTTATAATGATTTCGAGCTAATTTGCGAATTAACTAGGTCGCTTCAGATATCAGCAGTTATGACCCACATGCAAACACACAATGATGACTCATGCTGAGTAAGCCGTCACATGATAGGTAAGGAATGCAAGTTATCGAAACAGATGCTCCCGTTAAGAAATTCGAAATATTTTGTTATGTCTGGAGGGGAAAAGTCTGACTAGTTAGTGCGCCCGCAGAGCAGTGTATAATTCATTCTGATCTCAGATACAATCTCTAATAAAGTTGTTGTTCACTTTGGTTAACATTCTTTGCAGTGTCTTCATTCTATACTATTCAATTGAGAATACTGTATGGTAATACAACACACACCAATCAATTGAGTATATCTACCGTTGAGAATATCAACACGAAATTAATGACAGCTCTATTGCGAACAATCAATGTCGCTGTGACCAACATTTGAAAGAAACACGCGAGTTTCTAACCACAGATACGTTTCAATGTTCGTTTCATTGGTCATCGTATCAGAAGAAATTGAAATGACAATCAATGATAACATTTCTGTGTCAGAAGATGACGCGGTTGATATTTTATAATTATTAAGTATCAGCAAGGGTGGATACAGTGTACGTCAAGCCGACACACGACTGACATAATTTTGGTCAACCATAAAAACTCATGAGGCATATTCTTATGAGTGCGCGCAGCCGCCTTCTTCTCACTCTTATCTCACGATTCTTCCGATTTTCCCGGTTTTTGGATTTAGCCTATGACGAAGAGCAAAAGTCTAACATTACCAGACTATATGACGACTTATACGTCAAAAGCGAATGGAATTCGCTCATTTTTGCGTCGATTTGATTGGCTAGACAACCTAAATTAGCTATTCTCATTTTCACTGCAGTGAGTTTTTTCCAGTTTTCGTTCAGGCGATTGAAGAGCAACGCTCTCCCGAGGAAAATAATAGAGAGTTTCAGAACAAGTTGTCCTGAATTACATGCATTATACTAATAATTATCCCAAAATGAACGTCAGCTAGAGAATAAGAACACCTATTTCACAGAACACCTCCCTGTGGCTGCTTCTGAAAATAAAAACAATTGTCGACACATCGAAAAACATGTCATTGTGATAGTACGTATGGATAAAGTATAAATTATTTTTGGTAGTTATTTTGCGCCGATACAACGAAAACCTGTTTAGATTGATATTGCACATGTGTAAAGAATAATATTTTTCTAGTTGTATCTGTTGATACACCGAAGAACATATTACATATTACATTCATCATTTTCACTGATTAACAAATCTAACCTTCAGAAAGTTATACAACATTAGTAGATGTGTGGAAAGTGTTCTCCCTAAACGGAAGGGGTCGTAATAAAGAAACTGTCCATTAAAAAACTGTATATTTTCTGTTATCTGAGCACTATTTCCATTATCCTTACCTTCTATACCTAAAACCTGAGGGACCTTTAAGCAACTTATACTAGGGCGGGGCGGGTAATATTTGTAATAATTCTAATATAATTGTATAAAAGGGAGGTGTCATAATAACAGGGTGGGGTGATGTTCTAGCCAAAATGCTTAAAAGGGCTTCTTCCCAACTCCACCCCATAATTAATGGAAATGAGTGGTGTTGTTTCCTCAAAAAAGGAAGATCGCCTTCCCCTACAATTAGGCACGGGAGAGTAACCCTATTTAATAAAAAAGTGTAAAATTAGGATTACACGTAATCTGAGAAAGTTTCAAAGCTTCATCGTTTACACAAGAAAAGTTATTTAAAAAAAAACTGGTAGCCTGACGGAATTCCCCCTTGACCTAAATAGGGTTAACCATATTTCTACTGGGGTTGAGTCATACCCTTTGCCATACTTTTTTCTATAAGTTCTGAATGAATGGCTTATACGACTAGAACGCAACCTAGATACCAGAGTATATAACAACAGTAACAATAGGGAGTGGTTAATTTACTAGTGGGACAGATTTGTCAGGGGGAGCAGGGGTTATTGGTCAATACAGGGGAAACGGTTTTTATTTGCCAGATAAGGGAGTTAATTTTTTGGGGGAAGGGTTTGCTTGGGGAGACCAGGGGGTGGAGGATTCTGTGTACGGTATTGAAGAAACGTTCTTCTGAAAGTCTGCGAGGAGAAGAGATCTGGAAACTAGTTTGACAGACATTAAAAATGATCAAACTTTTTTCCAGAGCTTTTTGAAAAGCTCTTTGAGGAGAGAAAGAATTCACAGCTAGGTCAATTAAAAGTAGGAAGTATGTCAAAAAGCGGAAAGAAGCCCTGGGAACGAGGTTGGAAGTATGTTGCATTAAAGCAGTCTTTACTTTCTCCAGAGTCCATCTTCGCTTCGCTCAGTTCCGTAGTTTATCCATCCCAATAGAAAGTCCATGTACAAGGGAATATACAGAACGTATTCGATCCCACCGGGCTAAAACTTGTTCAAAGTCCGCAGTAAAGATTCAAGAATATTGTCGTCCGTTTTAACTTTGAACAAGTTATTACTCACTGGGGTAGTATTTTACTGTATCAGATATATCTGTTTAAAACGTTAGACACTGCCCTACAGGCACGTGGTGTTTTTCCAACGTATTATTCCAACGATGTTTTGACATTATGGCGTCAAAATAATGTATTTTTTGTTGAAATTCACACAGTTTTGGGTAGGACCTTTATGAAGTGAGATGTTCCACATGTAGTAGATCAATTACAAAAACAAATCTGAAATGTCCATGCCTGCACACGACGTTGTAACAACGTCGTAAAGGACGTCGCGATGTCAGAACGTTTTATCTTTAGTTATTAAGTGAAGGGTGGACGAACAAAGATTCTAATCTGTGATACTCAAAAATAATATCAAACGTAATTAATTTAATCTAGTTTTATTCATAGCATTTCATTCATGACATTCCTTTTTTCAACAAAGGGAATGTGACACTGTCCGTATATATTTCCCTCTAAAACTTTAGGTTTTCACCTGATTTAGAACTTTCCCAGTAGGCAAAAACCTGTTTAAAGTCAGCAAAAATAACACTGAAACAACGTTCTTTGATCATGGACACATAGACACATAGATATATTTGCACATTATTTACTCAGATTAAATACCTAAATTGATAGTCCGAAAACTTTTCCAAGGTCTTCAAAATATCCGAAAACTTTTCCAAGGACATTAAAAATGTCCGAATGTCAAATAATGCCCGAAATAAATTCAGCTGAAATTTTATCTTCCATTTATAATGTAGGTTGGCGAGTAAAATCTTTACTCCATTTAGGAAATTAATCCTATTTGCTACTAAGGGGGAGTGGGCGGCGGTACTTTGTACCACAACCCCCGAAGTTTCCGTATAACTTCTGATCCACTAATCGTATTTGGTGACTTTCATGTTATTGCATTTGAAAACTATTGACCGAAAAACTTTTTCCAAAATGATCTCCAAATGGACCCAGGACCGAAAGTTATCGAGATGTGGTACATTGTGGTACGAAAGCTCTATTGTACCGTTATATAAGTGAATTCTAGTGACATAACCCAGAAGGCAAAAACTTGGTCAAAGTCTACAGAAAAGACGCTAGAACAACGTCGAACGATGTTGTTCTAGCGTCTTTACTGTGAACTTTGAACAAGTTTTTGCCTAGTGGGAAGTGAAATCTAATTTAATTGCAAATATCGCGGACTTTAATTGTAAAGATGACCAACGTTTGAAAGAAGCATGCTACAGTATTATTGTTATTCCACTGGTCATCACATGAGAAGATTTTAAAATGCCGATCATTTTATCCTTGATATTCTTGATAACATTTCTGTGTTCAATATTTAAGACATAAATGTGGTGTCGAACCACAAAAAAAAAACATTTCATAGGTAGAAATCTAATACATTAAATATAATCATCTAGCATGAGTAGCGAGATATGTGCCCTGACACATTAGAGAATATGTTATTCTAACGTTATTTTGCTGACTTTGAACAGGTTTTTGCCGGCTGGGTAGTTTTGTCATAAGGTGGATTTCCATTAGGCGGAAAATTTCCCGCGGAATCCAAAAGAAGATATTCCATTGGTAGAAATTGACATTACACAACAATTTCTATCGATGGAATGTCTTTTGGATTCCTCGCGGAATTTGCCGCTAATCCACTGTCAAAGTTTGTAGATAACGATAATTTTGCTTAAATACGACGGACGATTTATCAATGGACTTTCATCCCAGTGGGCACGCGACGTCTTATCAATGAAAATACGTCGCGTGCCAACAGATAATACGTCGAGTGCCGGCAGGGATATCTTATTTCATGGCGACTTATCTCATTTAATTTCAATTCTGTCTCTGGAAGATTAACATAAAAAAATGTGTGGACCCAGCAGACACACGACGACGGATGAATATCGAAACGTCGTTCATTTGACGTTGATTTTACGACATCACTGGGGATTCTTTCAGTGACAACTTAACGAACGAAGGGATTCTATATTAACCTTCCTTCTTCTAACATACAAAACATTGTAGCTATATTTGAGATTAGACACATATACATGATTTCTCGATCTTAGCATTTCAAAACGCTATACCAAAAGTCAAATCATGTGTTTGTTGTGTTAAAGTAGTTAATAATCAGATATCCAACCACCCGGTGTTTTCAAAGAACAATTTGTATAGTGTATCATATACTTCTCGCTGAACCACTATTGCTAAAGGCAGGTTTTAGAATGAGAACATGTCGTACATGCTATTTGTAAATTGCAGAATAGAATAAGAAATCTAAATGTAAAGCCAGAAATTATTGAATAAAGCATCGTCCAATAGAATGTTCTGATTCAAAGCTGCCAAATGAATTAACATTTTGATCTTTAAGAATGTTAAATATTTACATCGCATTTAATTTATGATCGGACGTTGTTCCAGTGTTTTTACTGCGGACTTTGCCCTCTGGGTTCATACCTGTCTTATAATTCGTCACTTGTCATTCGTCAACAGATTTTATTTTTAATTAATTAGTGAAGTAAAAAGATAAGATGGATGAAAAAAGATTCTAATCCGTCATGCTCAAATATAGTGTTCAAACGTAATTATTCTTAATTAACTGTTAATGAGCAACGCATTTTTTTAATTAATCTAACCTATTGTTATTTATAGCATTTCATTCATGAAATTCCTTTTTGATTACCAAGTAGGCAAAAAACGTGTTCAAAATTCGTGGTAACAACGCTAGAAAATCGTCTTCAACACCTACACTGCAGACGTGGAACAGAATTTATTATACTTGGCCTTAATTAATTGCATTCACATAATTAGAAGTCTGTTAAATACATGGGAGGTTTATCTGAATTTATAAATGTTTCTTTAAATTCAATGCAAATATGCGAAAATAAATAAGATGGTGTGCAAAGTTTTGTCCAAATCGTCAATCAAAAACAGATTCTTATCAGCATTAATTTTTTCTAAAAATGTTTTTTAGGACTATATTCATTGAAATAAAATAAATATGTTATCCAAATGACCCCAGATAAAATAGGGCTAATTAATTCTTGGAAATCAGCGTTCATGCCAATCACATGTAAATTATATGTCCCGTGATTTGTCTTCATTAGAAAATACAAAGAAACCGAATACTTTCGATGGTGACACAGATGTATCCGGCAATTAGCAATTAATCAAATACTTTATATAATTTACGTCCGGTTATTACTGCCAAAGAAAACAAACAATGTCATTAAAAATCAGGACACTAGCTAGTGGACAAAGACCTGTTCAAAGTCTGCAGTAAAGACGTCAAAAGACTGCAGTAAAGACGTCAAAGGCTTCTTTACTGTTGACTTTGAACAATTTTTTGCTTCTGGGATTACTCTTATGTCGTCATCATGTTATATTTGTAAAACTTTTTTTTAAAACTTTACTCTTTACTAGTAATTTATTCATGTTGTCAGAGGAACAGATAATTTTGTTACTACGTCATTAGAGTTCATCTCAAATGTCAATTAATATTCCTTAGCAACTGATTACTACAAATTCAAAAGTAATGTACGTAATTAGTATTCCAACGCATGAAAACTGCAGATTAAGCTAGTCTAAAGAACTAGAATATTTGTGTGACTGCATAAACAAGAATGTACCCATTACGCAAACACTTGTTCAAAGTCCGCACTAATTCAACGTTGCTCTAGTGTTTTTACTTTGGACTTTAAAAAAGTCTTTGGCTGGATAAGCTGTTCCCCAAGAGTTATGTGTGTACGTCCATGGGGTTCATGTTTATAAGACAATTGGTTTCCTTGTAAAAAAAGGATGTCAAACTTCCCACATATTAATGTAATCTTAACGTAAATAATGGTCTGCGCATGCGTTGGAAGTTCTGTAGATCGCGATGAATATATAGCCAGTAGACTTTTCCTGCGATGAATTTCAAAGGGTTTAAAATAAGATACGGTTGATTTTTCTTACAGAATATTGTGATCGTGTCATATCCACCCAGTGGACAGAAACATGTACCAAATCCTCAGTAAAGATATTAACTTCGTCCACTGTTCGTTCTGCGCACGTTGGGATTTCCGTTAGATCTTAGATCACAATAGATGTCGTATAATCAGCAGGCTTGTATAGGTTAAAAATAAACAGTTACAAATAATTTCCGTTTTAAAATAGAAACATGTACAAAATCCTCAGTAAAGGCGTTAACTTTGTCCACTGTTCGTTCTGCGCACGTTGGGAGTTCCGTTAGATCTTAGATCACAATAGATGTCGCATAGTCAGGGCTTGTATAGGTAGAAAAGAAACAGTTACAAATAATTTCCGTTTTAAAAATATGACTATGACGTGTATATAATATCAATATGCCCGAGAAGGAAATTGGTTATCTATCTTTAAAAGAAAGCCATGTGACGTATATGCATGTATATAAACAAAAAGTCGATCTTTTCATTCACGGATCTGCGTCAATTTCTTAGTATTAACAAAAAGTACATATGACAATGTCCTTTGAATTTTACTAGGTTGTTTTCAAAACAGTTAACGATATACACCATATATGGTAATATACAGTCCATATAAGGGAATATACGGAGGCAGTATCAGCTAGTCTTTCATGCTGTGATATAGGAGATTGTATTGACGCATTGCATCATGGTTAGCTATTGAGATCAACCATTACTGCTGCATCATTGCTTTTTGCTTCATACTTTTCTAAAACAAATCCATAACATTTAATATTCACGTATACAAACATCAAATAGGACGGAGGTTAAATACAACGTTCGATGATTTCAACCAAGAAAGTTGAAGGCAACAACGGATATCCGCCAACAGTTGATGCTCCTAAAACAGAGCATTGTTTAGTTTGTTTCTGTCGGCTTGTATAAACACAGTTTCGTGTTACTAAATTTAATTAATTCATATAGCAACATATAATTTCATTTCCATACTTATATAAATATATATATAACATATGCTGCAAATAACCCAGTGGGCAAACACTTGTTCAAAGTCCGCAGTAAATGACGTTACAACAATATTTTCAACGCTGTTCTAGCATCTTTACTGTGTGCTTTGAACAAGTTTGTGCCCACCGAGTAAATTTAGAAATTGTATTTTGAAGGCAACTTCGCTCACATGGATTCTTGCCTTTTTGATATAGGAAGAGCGTGGCTCTCCCTGGGAACGAGGTTGTTTTGGAGGTTTTAATAATCAGTTAGGTCATGTAATGCTTACTACTGTGAAATGCTGAGTCATTTAAACTGTTATACAGATTAGGGATGAATTCCGGTTTATCGTAAAATCAATAGGCGCATTGGAAGACTTACTATCCAGTGGGTAAAAACTTGTTCAAAGTCCGCAGTACAGACGCTAGAACAACGTTGTTCGACGTTGTTCTAGCGTCCTTACTACGGACTTTGAACAAGTTTTTGCCCACTGGTTAGGAAAGATGTAAATTTTAATTTAAGCAATGAAATTGGGTCATCTCTCTCTAGGCAAAATATTCGCTGCAAAAGCCATAAGAAGACATTCTATTGGTACGAGTTGACGTCACACATATCCAAGTGAAATGGCGTAGCATGGAATATAATGATAACTAAATCTCAGTGCACACACGACGTCGGTAAATCGTCATGACCTCGCTTTGACGTTGTTTCGACGTCATTCGCTGGCAAGATCATAAATATGTGTGTTGATTCTACTTCCCACCTTCACCAATAGCCTTATGCAAATGTGTTTAGGACACGCTGCTGCATGTAATTTTTTAGAACATCATCTCCATATGAAATTTCAATTTTGTTGTTAGTAGTATTTCCTCAAAGTGCAAGTGATGGCAGTAGAAACTCTTAGTGCAGGAAGCCAAACAAATTAAATTTTTAGATAAAAAATCAACGCTTTTTGCTATTTTAAAGGTACCGTAAGTGTAGTGACTTTGGAAGGTGACGATGTATCTTAAAATGGATTGTTACATGAATTTGCAACTTGTTTGACTCTCTGACCCAATAGTATCAGTTACTAATGTAAAAATATACATTCATATTACTCGCCGCGTGCTATTATTTACTGTTAAAAAAATATTCCCACGAATTTTGACCTGCTTTTTTGATATTTTTCTTATCGAAATTAATGTCTCAGCAGAAGTATGGATTTATTGATAATAGTGCATTAATTCTCTATAGGTTCTGTATCCCAATGGGCTAAAGCTTGTTCAAAGTCAGCAGTTAAGACGTTAGAACGTTGCTCTAGCGCCTTTACTGCTGACTTTGAACAAGTTTTTAGTCCATTGGGACGGAACTGTTTAGTTCTTTCCTTCATATAAAAAGTTAAAGAGAGTACCCAGCCAGCAACAACCTATTTAAAAGTCAGCAAAATAACGTTTTTTTGCTACTTTAAACCAGTTTTCGCTTGCTGGGTACCTAAGGAGCACATTATGTACCTATTGGATTCAATCTTGGGTTCTTTTATAGCCTAAAATATAGATCTTCGCTTGATCGAGGGTTTTACAGTGGTCGAAAATAAGAGTAAATAATCACTGTGGAGGAGCAATTTTTGCGCAAAGCTCCTGGGTTTGTAATCTGAAGTCATGCTAAAAAATCGCTCTTCTGCAGTCATTATTTGCTCTTATTTCGACCATATAAGATGATATAAGTAAGATAACTTAAACAGTTTCTAGCAAGATTAACGTCTAAACGACGCGAAGTCGATTTGACGTTGCTTTGACGATAATGTGACGTCGTGCACCACTCGTATAACAAGTACAGTAGAAAATGCCATTCACAAATAGGACTGAAGTAGTTGCGCATAAACTTCGCAGTAGGCACCCAAAGACATCGGATCAATGCTCAACGACAAAGAGATGTCGTGATTTTGTTTGCTTGATTGAACATCCTGTACCATCCAGCTTTTGACGTCAATTGAATCAAATTTGTCCATTGGGGCAAAATGCAAAATATGGATTTTAATTAAGTAATTTTGATATGTGCCTGAAACAACAGCAACAACAAAAAATGCTCTATTACAAAGACTCAGTATAATTACGTAAATGTCGGAGTATGTATGAGAGGAGAAAAACAAAATAAATAAATAAATAAATAAAGCTACCAAACAAGGCAAATGGTCCCCATATGATGTCATTAATGACGTATTACAGGTAATTTTCCGTTGTTTATTCGCTCGTGACAATTCTATATCTATTCTATTTTAATTAAGTAAACGTTTTGATATAATGGATATTTAACTACTAGTAGTTTCGTACTAATGCCTTTTTATTAATCATATATTATTGTTATTTTAAAAGAGTCTGGTAACGAAGTTCTCTAAATATTAGTAAAACGAAGTGAATGAAATTACTGACATTTATTACTGCTGTAACCTTTGAACAGCGCGGTGTCTATAATACTTTCAGTGTAAGATACTATTTTTAACAAATATTATTTAAAGTATTACAAGCGCAAGATTAGTGATTATTGTCATTTTACATAAAGCCAGACGAAACTAGAGACCTTCACTGATTTAGCAATCATAAACCAAGTGTAATATCTGTTTTGTTTTTCACTGTATGGAAATTTTAAAGATGTCTGAAGAACATTTATCAACAAAGCATGTAACGTTTTCTGACGAAGACGAGCATATTATGAAACTTGAAAAATTATGCGAACGATTAAATACGGATCTATTCTACGGACTAACATGTAAACACGCAAGAAACTTATTGAAGAAAGAAGGCATGAACAAATATTCAAGACCAGTAGGTCAAGAAAAGGATGGTATAATGAAAAGATTTCTAAAGCCGAATTCCAGTCGAGAATGGTCTAAACGAGATTGGGATCGTGTATTTAACGGGCGACTAGACGATGCTTATGTAGTCATTAGAGATGGACAAAAGGCAGTTGTAAAAAGAAGGGAATTAGTACGAGGTGATTTAGTTTGTTTACAACCTCGGCAAGTTGTACCTGCAGATATGCGAGTAATATCTTACGATGGCGAGTTAATTGTTGATAATCGAATTATAACCGGTAACCGAGCCGAATGTAAATCAACTAGTTCGACGTCACGTGACTCATTATTAAGTCAAAATATGATATTTGCTAGTACAGAGATTGTTAACGGGCGATGTGACGCTATAGTATTACAAACTGGAGATCAGACAGTATTTGCTGAGTTAACACAATTTGCACAAAAAGTTCGATACGTTAAACGTGGACATAGCTCGTCATTGTCGTCAAGTAACTCTAGTACAGTATCGTCAATGTCGAGTATCGGAAGTCTTTCTTTACCGAGTAGTCTGAATCTTTCACACGATAGTAATGAACATTTATCAGCAGCTACTAGTACCTTGACTGTTTAACTTTTTAAATATAAGAGAATTTCTCTAAAATGTTATAGCTAACTTATATTATAAAATAGCTGTGTGGAGAGTGGATATGCGTCAAAATATTTTTCATACGGTTGCAAAATTATTGACTAATTAATGTTCACAGATACTACAAAATAGGTCGATTTTAGAAATTCCTAAGTTTCCCGCCAAAATAATTTGATTAAGTTCTTATTATTTAGGTAAATAGGAAATAAGGCATTTATTTTTCATGCTAGTTTTGTTTTTAAAACGGTTTACAACTCTACTTAAACAATAAAGTATACGATACGATATCGCTGTGACTCTTTACTTCCGTAGAGTAGAAAGTTTCTTTAGTTTTAAAACAAACTTGGCGGGAGGTATATTTAGGTAATTTACCTAAGAGCAATATCATAATTTGGGGAATTTCATTCGAACCTTGTTTTAAATGAAAACAAATTAAGTTCTTTATAACAAGCAGGAAGCTTTAATGATTGTAGTAAATTTTGTAAACAAATATGGCGGATACAAATCGTGGGAAAATACATATAAACAGAAAGAAACGAAAAATAATGATATAAGTTCCTTTCTATACAAATTTTAGAATCATCCTTGCAGGCACATGACGTCAGATCAAGGTGACGTCGTTTCGCGTTGATCCGACGTCGTGTACCTACTAGGATTTTGTTTGTTGTTGTAACACATGTAGTCAAAATAAGAGTAAACAATCACTGCGGAGGAGTGATTTTTGAGCGTAGCTTCAGGCTAAATAGTCTAAAACTATGCTCAAAACCTCTCCACCACAGGCTTATTCCGACCACTACATTAACTGTTAATAGTGTAATGTCAAATGAACATTCTTTTAAATATATATTTATGCTGAAAATAAATTACTATATTATTATTTATATGTATATATTAATTATGATTTTATATTTATATCTTATTATTTCTTACTTCATCCTTAACTTCTTTGATGAAATAAATATATTAAACAAAACAATGTTGTAGATTTCAAAACTTGACCAGATTCTAACAATAGATCTTTTCATAAAACAATGAAAACGAGGCGTTCAAAGTAGAACTTGTTATAATGCAATAACTTCCTTTGTGTGTGCAGTGACTTAAGTCACTACACAAAGAATTTTATTGCATGTATTTGAGCAACGAACGCTTCTTTTTATTGTTTTATGAAAAGAACTATACACGATTTTTATGTATACGGACGTTCAGGCTAAGAAATAAAGAAAACAAATAAGAAAAATAAGATCGTATAAAAACAGCTCTAAGCTGAATTTGTAAGAAATGCATCCAATGGACACGTGACTTCTTTTTCAGAATGTTAAAACAACGTATTTTTACGTTGAAAAATCCTACAGAGCAAGAACGTCTATTATTAAGTATCCTCAATATAATCTATAACCCTGATCAGGTAAATTAGCTGAGTTTCTGGCTTTTTGTATTTCATTTTAATGACCATTTTCATTTAACGACGTTCGATTGTAACTAGGGTTCTTTTTCATTTTTGAGTTTAGAATTAAGCATTTTTTAAAAGTTCAGGACACAAGAAAGAAAACAGAGGTCTATTCTACGTTAAAAATAAGCACCCTGAGGTTGAAGCAAAATGTATGTGTTCCTATAAAAATAACGTGCATGTTTCGTGGGGTGAGAAGAAAAAAATAAGTCTTGGATCATAGAGATTCGATGAAAGTAATTGTACTGAATGAATAGCTGATATCATTATTGTCTCTTTTTGGTTTTATTTTAAAACGACATTGTAAAAAATCAAGTGGAAAGGAAAAGATAGTTATAAGTTATATAATCGCTTTTAGAGATCGCTCTTCGGACATTTTTTAAGAAAATCTATATAATAACATGTTCAAAGTCAGCAGTAAAGACGCTGGAACAACGCTGGAAGTGTTGGTCAAGCAGCGTCTTCTCTTCTGCAAACTTTGAATAGGTGCTATCTAATCACCTTTACAGACTTTGAAACTATGATGATTATGTACCTTTTAAAGGACAAACTGTCAGCATATTTCCCAATCGTGTCTAAAAACATATATATGGTAATACATATCATGCCATTAAAGCTATTAAAAACCTCGTTTAAAGCATTATTAATGATCGGTTTTTTAACTAGTGATAAATGGCAAAAAGATCTAGGAAATAATATGTTTATTTGATAGCTTGTCAACAGACAATCTATTATTCATCCTACTAGTATTATAATTCCATATGTCATAAAAACAATTTTAAAAATCTCCTCGTACAATTCATCTCCTGTAAATACATTTCATCGTTCAAGATAGTGCGTAATATAACATAAACAACGTATTTGTACTTTAAGGGAAGAAACTTTCGCAAGAAGAAACTTTCGTGAATTTCAAAACATTGAAATTCTTCCAAATTTACTAAGCGGGGGTGATGCAAATTTCTATAGTTACTAAAGAAAAATAATAATGCTTGTACTTTAATATCGCTGTTCCACGGTTTGTGTAGCAGGCAATCGGCTAGGGACTAGTCGATTAGTTAATTTATTCTAACTTCACGTCATTTTTTAACGCGAATTAGCTTTACGTAGGTATGGACAGTTATTGTCATTTATTTGATGACGTTAAGGATGAATTGTTACTTTGTTGTCAGCAGTAACCTTATCTGTTTAAACATACAGTAGTCTAGAACTCTTCGATATCAAACTTAAAACTTAAATTTTGTAATAGTTGAAAGTCATATCAATTTTATGAAGGTCTGTGTTGTCAGCAGTAACCTTATCTGTTTGAACATACAGTAGTCTAGACCTCTTCGATATCAAACTTAAAACTTTTGTAATAGTTCAAAGTGATATCAATCTTATGAAGATCTTCTGTCAAAATCTGATGTCAATGGGCGTGTTTTTTCATTATTTAAATGTCGGACGGAGAAACTGAAGATGAATACATGATTTGTTTCTAATGTCACATATTTATCTGCCTGTTCAGAAATGTTTTTTCCACGTCCTTGTTACCCTTATTTCAAACATACCCCAATACAGACGCGTATTGTTTTAAATTGAACATGAAACAAAATTGTATTAAACATAAGCTAATTTTTCATGATTGGTGCAATGGTAATGATACAGGGACAGCACAAATAAGAAGTAATTGCATTGCAACAAGTTCTACCCTTAGCAACCAAAGCCTCGTTTTAATTATGTTGTAAAAAGGTCTATCCGTTGCAGCCCAGCCGGCAAAAACCTGTTCAAAGTCAGCAAACTTTAAGCAGGTTATCGCCGGCTGGAACTCAATACTTTTCTCTGTAACTTTTATTTGTAATAGGATTGATTGTTAAGTATATCACGAATATGTATGTGCATGACATTAACTAGCCTGAGTTCCAGTCCCAAACTACAACAGGCTAGACATTAATTTGAAATTGACAGTTCTTTTGAGATTTAGATTACTCCCAGTTAGCAAAAACTTGTTCAAAGTCAGCAATAAAGACGATAGAACAACGTTAAACAACGTTGTTCTAGCGTCTTTACTGCGGACTCTGAACAAGTTTTTGCCCACTAGGCTATAGTAAAAATGATGGTCACTCTCATTCTAAGAAATTCTCTCATTCACTCTCATTCTTGGAAATTACAAGAGTTTTGTTTGCATTGTTATCTTCCGATAAGAGTCTCTCAAGAGAATAACAAATGGGTTCCAATAAAGTGAATATTGTTCAGTGGATGGCTTCATAAGCTCGTTCCGAATCACTTTTTTTTAATTTTTCTCTAAAAGTCAAATTACGTTGGATGCGTAATAAGTCCTGAATCACTAAAGTCACAAAATCATAGCCACTAAATCATAGTCACTAAACGAGTCACTAAATCATAAGGTATTATGCTATAATGACATCACTTTCTACCAATAGAATGTCTTCTTTTGGCTTTCGCACATAATTTTCCGCCTAATTAAAATGCACTCTTAGACAGTGAGTAAACAACTGTTCGTGTTTAATACGCTGTTAAGACAGAGATGTAAACGTCTGTCTTTTTAATCATCCACACCATCTTATACGGAATTATAAAATTAAAGTTTTTATAAGATAAATCATCAATATATTTAATTCAAAGTACATGCTGTAACACCTCACTGGTAGTACTGACACGCGTGAGGTTTATTTATTGCAAATCAAGTAGCTACGGGCTCTTAGGGATGCAGCTGTATATAACTTCATGTGTGACTGGAATACCCATAATGCATCGATTAAGCGTCCGGGCGCTTATTTAATTTTCGAGCCTCAAGGGGGAAGGGGGGCGCTTATTCAATCAACAAAACTCAAAGTACCTAAAAAATTTCGAGAAAATAGAAAAAACACCACAATGATATGCTGGTATTATACTGTTTCTTCTTTTCTTAATCAATATCTACACCTTCATCATCTGAATTCTCATCTAACAGCAAAAAACAATATATGGATTTTCGTTTTTACTAAAAAAAATGTTTAAAAAAGGTCGAATTCCAATAAGCGCCCGGGCGCTTGTTTAATTTTAAATTTCTAGAAGGAGGTCGCTCATTCGAGGGGGCGCTCATTCGAGGGAGCGTTTAATCCAGGCATTTCCTCGCTAAATCAAATTCGCTCGTAGTTTTTATTAACTTGTCCAGACATTTTGATGTTTAATTCCTTTACACATTATTGATAGACTCAATCCCAGTGAGCAAAGTTTATACAACATTCACAGTTAAGACGGTAGAACAACGTCTTTCCCGTTTGTTGGTATAATTGGATGCAACAGCGACACCCTTAAGAGCATCATATGCTGTTCTCGATTATTCATCAAAATTTTATTCTAACTGTTTTATATCTCTTGAAGTTTTAATATTTCCTTAAAGTGGATTTCGGCTATGAGAAAAAGTCCTTGAGAAACCAAGAGAAGACCATTTCATTGATAAAAATAGACGTCACATGATGCGTGAAGTCAATTTCAACCTTAATTGGTTTTACAGGACTTTAAGGTGCTTTTTCTCTTTTCCGTTTTTTTCTTCTATTGTAACTCTTGCTATTGTACTGCTTGTAACATATAGCTTCCTATGCTTTGTATACACTTTGAGTAAATGTTCATTCATATATAGAAAAAAACACAGGGTGTAGTATTCATTAAAATCCATGTTCCCAGTGGGCGAAGACTTGTTCAAAGTCAGCAGTAAAGACGCTAAAACAACGTTGAAAACTTTTACTGTGGACTTTGAACAAGTTTTTGCTCACTACGTTTTACCATCTTATTTGTAATTTACCTTACACGCGTAAATGTCTGGATATGGATATCAAAAGGGGCTGGGGACGAGCTTGTATATTTTCCTTTTTTAAGATAAAGATGCACGTATGATCTGTGTGTGTCTTTATATATCGGATTATTACATGTGATTATTAACCCAGCCGGCAAAAACCAGTTCAAAGTCAGCAAAAAAAGGTTAGAACAACGTTCGCAGAACGTTGTTCTAACGTTATTTTGCTGACTTTGTACAGGTTTTTGCTGGCTGGGAAATTGCTCTAAATCCGAATTGGTAATGCTTCCAACTTCTCACAGGGATAGGGTCAGTTGGTAACAGTTTTCCTAATATTTGTTTTTATAACACGCTTGTCTTTTTTGATGACGTCAGCATTTTATATTTATTCTTCCTGAAATAGGGGGATTGTGTTAATCACTGATGATACGATTATGGGCTCATATAACAGAGGGAGGGGGAGGAGTGAGCTTATACCCTATGAATGTTTTATATTAGGGAAAGGAACGGCTTATATTTAGGGTGAGAGAATTATGTACAAGGAGCTTATACACGGGATTTTAGGGCAACTAACTTTTGCCATTGCCACCAGTAGGCAGGTTGATGTAGACTAAATGTTTTGTTACCACATACATGAAAAATACCGGACTAAACCGTCCCCATCCAGAAACAACCGGCAACACAGCGTGAAAGTCTGGCGAATACGACCCCGTATATCTCCATATATTCTCCATACATTCTCATATATAGCAATACACAGTCCGGAGAAATACGGGACCGTACTCGGTAGGCTTTCACGCTGTGAAATCCCTTATCGGGATATTAATATTAAGAGATTCTCCTTTAGACATAGTTGTTACAAAGCTGATTAAAGCTAATTTCAGGGCTTGAAATAACAACTGGTCATCACTGTGGAGGAGAGATTTTTCAGAATATTTTCAGCCAACTTGCCTGAAAATATTCTGAAAAATCTCTC
>JAULBZ010002985.1:0-17449 GCA_032360805.1 Neoturris breviconis
ACTTGGCTGAAAATATTCTGAAAGATCTTTCCTCCACAGTGATGACCGGCTGTTATTTCGAGCCCTGTACTTACTATTTTAGAAGTTGATATCAACTTTAAAGTTCGATTAGTAGAAGAAGAGTGGTACTACACGATGTATTATAGAACTTCTGAACTAGCACAGAATGTATCAACTAGACTATTTGATGGGGTAATTAATATTTCAATTTCCACTTAATGCTTGCTACCTATCTTTAGATTATTTTATATACGAAATTCTCATTCAACCCTGTTTCATTTAACTGTTACAAGATTGAAAATAGATTACAAAGCCTGTATTAACTGCTGGAAAACATCTGCGGATGAGTGTTTTTTTGTAAAAATTGAAAACTATACTCGCAATAACACTCCTCTATAGGTGATGTCCAGCATTTTATAGTTAGATTATTACTACGCTCCACTCAAATATTATATCTTGTTTGTCTTAATTTTTGCTAGAAAGGATATCACTCTTAATTTGTGACCATTCACATAGATAGCCTTTTCCTGAACCCCTAAATGAGGTTCACCCCAAACGGTCTTACATTTGATTGGTTTTTTTTTACTGAATAAACCAATCAATTGCAAGCTTGTTTAGAGCAAAACTCACTTAGAAGTCCATGTAAAGGCTGCCATTGATACTTTTCTACAACAGCTCCATTTATTTTTTCTATGCTAGATAAAAGCTGTGTTACAAAATAGAACCAAAGCATTTGAATTGGTGAAGGATATATATTTGGTTAATTTAGAGTAAGTTGGAATTTTTCTACTCAGTTGATACAGCATTTGGTACAATATTTGACCTGTGGCCCTGGAACCCTGACTCCTGGACCATAATGTACCCTGACCCCCAGATCTTAGTTATTTTTTAATATATATATATTTATTTATTTTCCCAAACTTTAGTGATCTAAAGATAGTTCTCTATGTAATACAGGGATTTCTCCCTGAGATGCTAGCATTTTCATTAAACAGGGTAAATTCAGCTTCTCTTTTCTTTTGGTTGTAGAAAAGGAAGTGTACTGGCAAACTTTACAATAACTTACTATGGTGTACCATTCACTGAAGTGATCATGTTACAAGATGCTATAGAAAGAACTAGGTATATTGATCAAATACCAGTTCAACGAGTAACCTATGAATCCAACGATGGTATGTATTGTTAATTGTTTTGTAGCTATAGTCCTTTTCTTAAAACAATGAAAATAAGGCGTTTATTACTCATAGTAGAGCTTGTTCCAATGCGATACCTTTTTTTTATAGAAAGGTCTATTATGTTTTCCCTGCGGCTATTGATCAAAATAAAAATACATTGCCTTGATGTCTAAACTTAAAGTTCATTATGCTGTAAATAAAATCTACTGAGGAGATTACTGAGTCAATGATCTTGCAACGGATTGGTTTCTTCGTACTGAAAATCCATTGCAAGCTCATTTGACCTAACATACTTCTGCACAGATTCATTTTTTCCGAATTTTGTCAATTTTAGTTGATTTGACCCTAACAAAAAGGTTGGTTTTGGAGCGAAATTTTGAGATGGTTCCTTATTCATCATGACTAGACATTTTTATTTATCTTCCTATTCAGAGCAAGAAAACTGATAGGAGAAATATTTCAGTTGTATTACGGAGTTAAAACGACACATTTTTCAATCTAACTGAATTACTAAATGTTCAAGAGATTGTTTGAAATACAAATCTTGTTTTCTTTTACACTTCCTTCCTTTCATAACGAATTCTTGCATGGTATGATGCTTGGCGTTTGCGTCAAGCACATTATACTTTCCATTGGCACACAATACATGGAGAGAGAGGAAACAGGAAAACACTTCACACTATGACCCATAAGATTGCTATGCTGCTACTATTCCTGTAACTATCAATTTCGAATGGAGTTTTACAAAGTTCTATTCTACACATAAACAACATGTAACAGTAGTTTGTTGTATTTGACGAAAAACACGAAGTGAACATTTTTGTAGTAGATAGATAAAAAGCTGATATAGCTAGCAACCGGATAAAAATGTTTTGCAATATTGAATATTTGTTTTGTCCATATTATTCTTATTCGATTTTGTGTTATGGTATCAGAGATGAATATGAACTATTTATGTCAGACGAATTCTTGCATGGTATGATGCTTGGCGTTTGCGTCAAGCACATTATACTTTCAATTTGCACACAATACGGGAAACAGGAAAACACTTTATACTATGACCCATAAGATTGCTATGCTGCTACTATTCCTGTGACTATAATTTTCGAATGGAGTTTTACAAAATTCTATTCTACATATTCTTGTTGGAATTAGGTGGATTTGCTCAGTCAGTACATAGCCTGTTCAAACTAAGCTCAATCCATACAAGTATCTCAGAACAACAGTTGTGAACTTGATTATTTGAATTATTGATGTTTATTTTTGTTAACCGGGCTTCAGATCTGGTGTTTGTTTATCATGAGGTTTGTCCAGGCAAGTCCATTATTACAGGGCTCGAAATAACAGCCGGTCATCCTGCTAGGAACTCTTTACAAAGCCTGCATGGACATTCTATTGGTTTCCATTTCACAATTTCGGACTTGAAAGCTACAAAAGTCTCTATGGTTCTTATTTCAATAGGAATAGAATTCCAAATTAAAGGCTCAAAGTATCTTAACGAGTTTTGTCCATTGTGGAGACTCTTGGCCGACGGAACGAGTAAATCTAAAGTAGAGTTTTTATAACATAATGTATCTTTACTGCAGACATTGAATAACTGTTAACACCACTAGGCTACCTTTTTGCACTTCTTATTTGTCTATGTAACCTATTTTACCTTGGGAGATGTTGATTTCCACAGTGAAATATTTGCGACGAAAGCCAAAAGAAGACATTTCATTTGTAGAAATTGGCGTTACACCTGAGGTTTCATTTGCACTAAATCTAAAGCAAAATCTAATAATCCCTTATGAACAAGACTTAAGTTACATAAAATTCAACCAACTATTTAATTAATGCTAAATGAAATAATACCTTAACTCTATAAGACCCAGAGGGCCTAATAACTCGAGGTGGAGGGTACTACACACTTCTAACCTTCGAATTACCGCTCAGTCTTACTTGAAACTTGGTCACAATATTACTCAGCCTCTATTATTTCCAAAAATGTTATAAAATTTTGCTTACGTCGAATTTCATGCAGAATATGAGTATCCCACCGCAAATTTGTTAGAACAATTTATTATTTTGTTATAGCCGCTAATTATGAATTAATTGTCCACTATTATGCAGTAGGCCAAAGTAAAAACAATTACTTTTTTTTGTCCTGTGTCTGTTTGGAATTATTTGTTCGCCAGTTTACATGAAAAGTCACTAAATTTAGGCCTAATAACGTTAGCAGGTCAAAGATTATACAGAAAAATTGCGTTATTCTGTTTGAAAATTTGCGAAATTAATTGTTTACAAAAACCATGTTTTTTCTATTCCCGAAATTAAAATGTGAACGAAAATTTCTATACTTAGGCATTCTTGTTTTTTTTATAGTCCCAGATGTGACACCAGACTTTACAGCTACTTCACCAACACCATATACAATTAGGATTGATTGGAAACCTATGGATTCCTCAAATGAAACAATACATGGACTGTTCTATGTATATTATGTGTTTTATCGACAATTAAAACCTGATATACTTGAATGGAAAAATGTAGGAACTATGAATGCTTCAAAGACTTTGGAACAACTGAAACCTGGGACTCTGTATGGCATTAGAATGTTGGTATCTGTTGCTCATGGAAACGGTATTGCATCTAAAGAACATGAGATTGAGACTGTTGAGGGGCGTAAGTAATTAAATTAGGAACACACTATCGAATACGGTCCTGTATATTCCCATGAACTGTGTATGTCCATAGTTGGACCATATCCCATGAGTGAATCATGAAATATAGTCCAACTGTTATCGGGGAGGGGAGGGGCAATTAAGGGTCCATTTTTTCATACATAAGAATGTCCACCCAGTCCACCGTTTCCGCTTTTTTTCATTTCTTTCATGCATTTGGTGGACAAAATATGTCCACTGTTTGCTCTGCTCACTGAGCAGAACAAATGCTGGAATTTTGTGGAGACGGAAGATTTCATCTTAAATTTCATGGTCAAACTTTTCTTCAACGCACCGAAAAACCATTTCTTTGGTACTATTTTAAGTTGAAAGTATGGGAATTATGCAAAGCGAAAACGAGGCTATAATTGCATAAATTATGTTGCTCGGGGGGTATATTGCATTATTATGCGAAACAAACAGGGATCACACAAAATAACAACAAGAAAACGAAAGTAACGAAGCGAAATTTGCAGAACCGGAGTTTATCGAACAGTAGTAATTAAATAATAAAATATAATAGTTATTAAAAATGGCTTCCACATTGTTATTTTGTATTTCTTTCATATACAGAGGAGACGGTTGAAACGACGAGGTGAGTTGCTATTCTTATGTATGAAAAAATGGACCCTTAATCACAGTGAAATATCTACACTACTATCAAGTAGTGACCGATCGTTAAAACCTAATGATGTATCCAGGCCATTCTGCCTTGAATTTAGCCTCAAGCGTTGATAGTAATTCAGAGGGTTAAAAAAGATGCTAATAACGCGGAATTTAGACTATTTTATGTTGATCCTGTCGAAAAAAGAAGCAAAAACAATAAAAATAAGCAGTATGAGTTTTCTGCTTTATAAGCAGAAATTTAATGAGTGTATTATTGTGCACATCCTCAATGCTTCCACAGTTTGAGAGACGGTGTTTGATACTCTTTCATATTCTGTTCTCTACCCACACTATAAATTTGACCCATCTGAAGTGTTTACACAATTATTCTTTAGCCCCGTTTATCAAACCTCCAAACTTTGAATATCAAGAACTAGACAGCACAACTATTTATCTAAGTTGGGAAGATATTCCAGCAGATCAAGTACCTGGTAAACTACTTGGATATCAAGTTAGGTATCGAAAGTACAATGCAAATTTTACACAAACATTTTTTACTTCTGCTGTTATTTTACAAAAGACAGTAACTGGTTTGAAACCTTTTACTTGGTATTGGATGGAAGTTTCTGGATATTCAATGGCTGGTAATGGACCCAAAGCTACCCATGTTCTAAAAACACCTCCTGGTGGTGAGTATTAGATTCCACCACTCTCCTCCCATATTACTTTGTATATCATTAAAACTACTAAATAATTGGTGTAACTATCTAAATAATAAATAATTTTAGTAACTATCTTTATGCCAATTGTATTGCAAATTTCAGCTTCAAACCATATTTAAATCAACAATTATAAGTCATATCCTGAAATCGCATTTTTGTATGTGGGAAATCCTATACAAATCATGTACGGATAAAGATGTTCGTAATGGTTAGAGCATAAAACATGGTGAAGTTACTTAAAATGAACGATTCTAGAAAGTCGGGTCATGTGACTAATCCATTTCCCCAGATTCTTCCAATACGTTCCCAATAAGCAAAAACATGTTCTAAGCCCGCAGTAAAGACGCTAGAACAACGTTGTTCTAGCGTCTTTACTGCTGACTTCAAACGAGTTTTTGCCTATTAGGTTAAATATCGGGGTTTTTTCGGAAATGAGTTGCTGGCTGCTCCAAGTAGAACTTGTTGCAATGTCATAGCTTCCTTTTTGTGCAGTCCCTGCACGATAGGTAAGTCACTGCCTTGCAACAAGTCCCACTTTGGACAACCAACACCTTGTTTTCATGTATTTGTGAATAGGTCTTTAACCTTTCATTAGTATAGTGTGGACCCCTTGTGAAAGTAACAAAAATTATTATTCAGGAGGTTATTTTCTTACAAATTTTAAAAATCTGCATCATACTTTTGTGACTTTTTACCCCCTGAATCATCTAATACCTTCTCATGAATTAACTAATTTCCGGAGGTACCCCACCATACTAACAAAGGGTTAAGACACTCTTTGCAATCTAACATTTTGACATTTTAATTTCTAAATTATCTGAAACTGAACTTGGGCAGCATGTTTGGTACTAAGAAATTGGATTTGATATTAGTTATGAAATTTATGTTTGATCCAAAATGACGTCATATGTCACATGGCCCATTATTCGGTGATAATTAACGTAACATGGACGGGGCTGAGCATGGGTAAAATATTGCAAATTAAAAAAATGCCTAAAAAGCATCGGATGAGACGTCAAGATACACATGTAACCATCGTTAATTTACCCTTTAAGTCAATTTTGGGCTATGACGTCATCAAAAATTACCAAAAATAGTCAATTATGTTATGGCATATCTTGACTTATCCGACCTTTGATTCACTTAACCAACTTTATATAGAAGTTTTTTAAGGGGTTTTAGAGTAACCTATTTTTCCCACAGTCAGCCCCAGCCATTTTACTTCAATTTTCATCAAAAATCGGGTCATGTGTCCTGTGACGTTCTTTTAGGCCAAAAATAAAATCTTTGTAAAGACTTAACCATCTAAAACATACTCCCCAGCATCAGTTTTTAATTATTTAAAATGTTGTTGCATTCAAAATATGATAATGAAATTATTGCTTATCTGTTTTATAATTCATGTTTTGTCTATTCAGTTATTCTATATTCACATACTCTTAAGCACCGAATAAGTGGGGGAGGAGGGATAAGGGAGTGGAAAAGTGTTGAAAATTATTAAGCAGGTGGGTGGAATAAACATGGGTGGAATTTAATTTTTGAAAAATTAGGGGGTGTATCGTAGATAAAATGTTAAAATTTTAATCTTTATAATTCTAGCACCAGGTGTTGTGCCACCTAATGTGTTATATACAACGCTTGAATCTGTAAATTCTATTTCTATCAAATGGGAAGCCATACCACAAGACGAAGAAAATGGATACATGCTTGGATATAGAATAGAATATCAGCTGGTTAAATATGCAGGAACTGAAGTCAGATTTGGTAACCCAATCAAGATTGTTACCTTTGATAGATTCACATTCGATTATCAACTTAAAGATCTGAAACCATATTCAGAGTATAAAATTTCAGTTTTTGGTTATGCTGCTGAAGGGGATGGACCAAAGGATCCATTTATATCTAGTAATATATATTTTGAAATATACATCTGTTACAATGTGAAAGACAACAGATCCATACGGCTCATATATATTGTTATACTTGGTCCATATATATGTATGGTGCTGTATGGATCCGTATTCCCCAGTTGTTCAAGGCGGTCTTTACATGGACCCCTCCAATCAAATTCAAGATTGTTTAGAGTAAAACTCATTTAGAGGTCCATGTAAAGGCTGCCTAAGTCAATGATTTATATCGTATTATGAATATCAGGCATCGTTCGTTGATGTAATGCTCTTCTTAATTAATTCTAAATGAAGTCATTGGATTGGTTGAAAGCGACGTCACCTTTAGGTTGTGTCGCTTTGAACCATTGTAATGGCTTCATTTAGAATCTGCGCGAATAAATTCACCTAGTGAAGATCTGCCTTTAACCCTATTGTGAGTTCTGCTGCATGGGAGTTTTTGAAAAGAAATAAAATTAAATAATAAGTACATATCAATTCACAAATACATAAAAACGAGGTGTTGGCTGCTCAAAGAAGAAACTTGTTGCAATGCAACAACTTAGTTATTGCATTGAAACAAGTACTATTTTGATCAGGCAATGCCTCGTTTTCATGTGAATAGATCTGTTTGTCCCTGATAACTAAACGGATGGTTTGGACGGTTTTTATGCGCTTTGGGTCGAAAATATTGTTCTGTGTGAAGAGTTATATATTTATAAATGTTTTTGCTGACACTCGTTTTTCCTTATTAATGTGAAAACTAACATAAGAAATTCGATCAGAAATTATTAATTTACAAGAAAATTTACCTTTTGTTTTTGAAGTTAGCGAAGAACAGTTCTTTTTTAATGCTCCTTTCCAATTAATTGCTCCTCCCATGTTAAGAAACAGGGGGTAGGATATCATATTTTAAATAAACACCCAAACAAACAAGTGATAAGAAAACTTCCGATAATATGTAACGTTATTTTGTTTAGGTACTTGCAAGTGTCCTGCAGAAATATACACTAACTTCCATGGGCTGAAACCATATATGGATGTTGATGCCATTAATGAAAGTATCGTTTATGGCTTATTTCCGACATTGATAGTCACCATTCTAAATGAAATATGCTCAGATTGTAACTCATATAAACGGCCACTTATATATTTTGACAGAACATTATCAGGTGCTCCTTCACAGAAGTTAACTGAGAGTAGTGTTCGGAATCATATAGGTGATTCAAATCATATCAATTTCCCTATCTATGGAAAATATGATATGAAACGCTTTGGTGGAATAAATCCTTATATATTGATAGCAGAAACTCAAGGCTCTGCAATGATTGTATGGGATCAAAAAATGCGAACGTTTGGTATAATTAACGTGTTGTTAAGTATTGCATCTTCGTGGCCTATTTTAATTCTTATATTTGGCCTTGTTGTAATATGTGGCGTGGTTTTTTGGTTAACTGTAAGTTGTCATTTTGGTTACTTATTTGTTTCTAGTTATGTACATTGTCAAAAATTGTATTTGCAGTTCAGACAAGTGCTTAAAAAGTTCCTATTTTAAAGATAAACATTTGTTATCTATCTATATTTTTATTTTTGCAACGTCGGCAAATCGCTTTTATTCAAAACTCCGTGGCTAAATAAAGAAATATAAACCAATCAAAATAATTTATTTAGTTTGATTGACACTTGGTTCGATAACTTTATCAAATGGCTTTAGTTCTCTTGAATGATGTCGAGGTCTAGACACATCAATGTTTATTTTAACAACAATGAAAACTGCAGTGTCATTTAATCAACCAATACGGTACATACCATAGTTGAACCTCCCCCTCCCCTGCGAAATTTCTGAAAACGACTGAAAGGAGTTGGGATCAATTGACTTTGCTAGGTAGGGGGGGATGTTTCAATCCATTGGGTTGTGTGTAGTTTCAGATGTTGTTGAATTTCCTTATATATAATTTCTGTAGTTTCTAATCTTCTTTTTCTTTTTCTTTCAGGAGCAAAGTTCTAGTAATAGCAATATTGATACACAAAATAGTTTGAAAGGATTCTTGCAAGGTGTATGGTTTGCTTTTGTCACCATGACGACAGTTGGGTACGTCAAGTCTCAAGATAACGGTCGGTTATCACCTGTGGAGAAGTAGTTTTGAGTACAGTGCTCTGTTGCAAAGCTGCACTAAAAAAGACACTCCTACACAGGTGATGTCCGACCGTTATTTTGAGGTTTGGGTATGTTATCTTATATCATCTATCACCACAGTAGGCGAAATAATCAATAAGAGAAATAATCACTGTGGAGGAGAACTTTTTGAGCATAACTTCAAGCTTTTTGGCCTGAAGCTATGCTCTAAAATCACTTCTCCACAGTGATTATTTGCTTGTTTGGATATGTTGAAAACGATCTTGTTGGTTGGTTTGTTCCTAATGATGAATCCATTCAAGTGTAGCATTGCTAAATCTATCTTTGCAGTGGATCCCGGTGGACAAAAACATATTCAAAGTTTGCAGTAAAGATCCAAGAATAACGTTGAAAACCAGAGTGCGCTATAATTCCGCACTCTGTTGACAACGTTGTTCTAGCGTCTTTACTGTGGACTTAAACAATTTTTTCCACTGCCGGAGGAGTGTCTTTGAAAAAACACTCATACACAGGTTTTGCCTGGCAGTTATTTTCTTACTACCCAATGGGCAAATACTTGTTCAAAGTCCGCAGTAAAGACGCTAGAACAATGTCGTTCGACGATGTTCTAGCATCTTTACTGCGGACTTTGAACAAGTTCTTTTTGTTAAAAGGTATGGTGATATTGTACCATCGACAAATGCATCAAAGGTCTTAATCATTATTTGGGTATTAGTTGGTTTACTTACGATGGCAACTTTTACAGCATTTGTCTCATCAGGCATGACTATTCATAATGTGAAAGAAGATATCAAACTATACGGCAGCAAGGTAAATGTTTGTTAACCATCCTATTGCCAGTGGACAAAAACTTGTTCAAAGTCTGTAGTAAAGACTGCAGAGCAACGTTATCAACGTTGTTCTAGCTTCCTTACTGGAGATTTTGAACAAGTTTTTGTCCAATGAGTTTTTATAAAATTTGCCTAAAGAAATCACCTGATAACATCACCCGTATACGCAGTATTTTAACATTCATCCTGAATTTGAATATTAAGCGAAAATCTATCTCCGTGGGTATAAAATTGTTCAAAGTCTGCAGTAGAGACGCTAGAGCAACGTCGTTCTGTCGTCTTTACTGCGGACTTTGAACAAGATTTTCTTACTGGAATTCTTTATTTATTTCGTTATTTATGATAGACTGCAACTTTAAGTGGTTCGTATGAACAGCAACTAGCTATTCGAAGAAATGCTGATGCTAAATCAGAGTTTGTTTACAATACCACAATAGATCTTCTAAACGCAGTTGCCAATAAAACTGTAAAAATTGGATTGTTGAACGCTATTGTTACTACTGGTTATATGGAAGAAATTGCAGATTTAGGTTTGAAAGTTCAGAAGATTATAAACTCGCGTGGTGGTTACGGGATTGTATTATCAGCAGGATTGGAAGGTGTTGAAGATGATATAAAAAGTTATGTATTTGCTAATAGCGTTGCTATTCAAGCATACATCGTGAATAATACAAGAAGAATCGCGGTATGTATCTCCATTACAAGTGTTAACTCTAGTCAACGTTAGCTTCTTTGGGGACTAAATCTAATCTAAAGCCATTTATATTTAGTCAAATCGTTGTGTGTTTTTGTTTTGTTTTGTTAACTGGGATTAACTATTCCTCGGTGACCAATTTTTGATTGTTTATAAGAAGTTTGTGGGTACTAATTAGATACGAATCCCCATTATGTAAATGATTCCTGTAGGCGCATGACATCGAATCAACGTTGATACGTCGTCACGACGTTGATCTGACGTCGTGTGCTTATTGGGAATACTAAATACAGTTGCAAGTCGGATTGTGTAAACAATGCTTGATATAAGAACAATTAAGCACTGTGGATGTGTTGTGTCTGAACCCTTCTCCTCACTGATTATTTACTTACTCTTATTTCGAACAGTGAAGTCTTTCACGCAACTTTAAAGTAATTTCCTAGCCGGCAAAAACCTGTTCAAAGTCAGCAAATAATGTTGTTCTAACGTTACTTTTCTGACTTGGAACAGGTTTTTTCCGGGTGCAAATGAAATTGTATACGGACTGTATTATACCATATATGATAATATTTGGAAGTCTTTTGTGCATTGCGTAGTCCTTCAAAGCGAGGAAGTTACTTGTTCAAACGTACCCACCCAGTGGACAACCGACGTCTTAACAAAGTCAAAACGACGTCGCGACATCGTTTTGACGTTGTTACGACGCCGTGTGTCGGTTGGGCACGGTTCGCTTATTCTATTTTATTCTTATTTCGACCTTTGATATTATCCCTGCCATCAACCGACGTCTTCAATATCCAAAAGACGTCTTCTTACGTCGAAAACCACGTATTACGTTGAAACGTCGTCACGACGTTGTTATCAGGCCGTGACCTCACTAGATAAAGTTTCCCTTAACTTACTGTAAACAAAACAAAAAAAACTTGCTTTTCAGCCGAAATTGTCGATAGTGCAATCACAGATATTTTCTCAAGAGGAAATGATATTAGTTATCATTGATATGCTTATTGGGATGGCAATTATGATATTTCTTGGATTAATGCTATGGTTAGTTCGAAGTAAAAAATCGAAAAAAGTCTCCCCTGCAGGTAGGATTTTTTTTTATGTTTAACCAAGTGGGCAAAAACATACACGTTTTTCCCATTTCGAAGTTTGCAAGCAGTGTCATACCGTCAGTGGTCGAAATAAGGACAAATAATCACTGTGGAGGAGAAATCTTTGAGCATAGCTTCAAGCTACAATGTCTGAAACTACTAAAAGATTTCTCCTTCACAGTGATTATTTACTCTTATTTGGACAACTAGTGTGTGGTGTCCGCTTTTGATTGACTTCCATTTATTTGGCTTTACAACTTCATTTTCCATCCTTATTACCCAAAATGCAATTTCCCATTTTCTACAGAAGTGCATACCAGATTTAGCAGAACATAAAGGCGAATAATCACTGTGGAGGAGTAATTTCTAACGTAATTCAGTATGCCCAACGTAGAAACGACGTTGACGTCATGTGCCTGCTGTTATTTCTCAGCTGGCAAAAGCCTGTTCAAAGTCTGAAAAATAACGTTAGAGCAAGGTTCTGTGAACGATTTTCTAACGTTATTTTGCAAACTTTGAGCAGGTTTTGTCTATGTTGTTATTGTTGATTATAGTTAATAATAAACTCACGGTTGGTGGTTACTTTGAGGAAATGAACACCGTGGTTTCTGACTTCCATAACTCGTTTCAAAACAAACTAACACAAATGGGAACGACACATAATAAAAATTTGATTGAGCTTCATTTCTTGAGAGTGAATTATCGACGTGCATTATTGCGAAGCGGATTTCAACCTGATGCAATCGATAAAGGATTTAAAAATAATAGTAAGAAACAAGTGAAGAAAATTTTAAAGAATCAGCAATACAAAAAATATGAAAAATAATTTTTAGCACAGCCCTACAGGAATACGGCATCAGATCAGATCAACGTTTAAACAACGCCCGGTGTTGTTTGTTCGACTTTAACTCGACATCGTGTGTCGTGTGGGTTTGGGTGCATCTCCGTAGACACAAACTGACATCGTTTTGGCTTTGTTGCGACATTGATCCAACGGCATGTGTCCACGGATTCGCTATAATCTTAGATGACGGAGAATACCATGTGAAAGAACTGTAATCAATTAACAGATCAACTCCGAGTTCGTTAACGTAGCATTTTTCTTTATCCAGTAAAAGTTGAGTTCCATTAGATTACGTCTAGGCCGAGATTACGTTCCTGGATCTAGTCGCGATGATTCTCTAATCTCTTCGTATTCTTCTCCAAAGTCTTTGGAAGATTACGTTAAATAATGTTATTTTCGTAATCTTAAAATCCAGATCTATTAAGTTCTTTTTTCACCAAGAACCAGCAATCTGAGGAACATACATTCTAAACACTGCAATGTCTTGTTGAAGGTCCGATTGCGTATCCAAGCAAATATGGCTGCTACATTGCACCTCGTAGAAAGTTTGCTAAACTCGCATTTGGAGATTACATTAAGAATACGTAAACATTAGGATCACTCAAACTTCACACGGGAAATAAAGAAGCCATTCAATTGGTAGAAATTGACGTCACGCATCATGTGACGTCGATTTGTACCAATAGAATGTTTTATTTTTGGCTACCTTGCGGAATTTTCCGCCCAATGAAAATCAACCTTTATTAGATAAGAATATAATTAATATAACAACCCACTGTGCAAAAACTTGTTCAAAGTCAACAGTAGAAGACGCTAGAACAATATTAAAAACGTTCATTCGTTTTTATTGCACACTTTGAACAAGTTACTCACTGGTAAATGCAAGGTATAATGGGCAGCAAGTAATATTATTTTTGTTGCAAAATAACTAATATGTTTTTAGATAAATCCACCGTGTAGCTACGTGTGACCATGCTACAGGGTATTACTTGCTGCCCATATGTTATGGCATATATATATAAAAAAGTCGTGGTCATACTGAATCATCGTTTTTCATCGGCGAAATCAATTAATATTACGTTCGTATACTGTGCTTTATGCACAGCCGGCAAAAACATGATCAAAATCAGCCAAATAACGTTAGAACAACGTTCTAACATTATTTTGCTGACTTTGAACGGGTTTTTGCCGGCTGGGTACAAACTCAACATATGAAGTGCGCGCGGCCACACTTTTAAGTGAGCTCTTTTAGGTAAGAATACATTAACAAACTTTCGCGAGCAGAAACTTTCGAGAGGACAAAAATTGGTGAAATTTATGTGATTCGCGAGCATAAATTTCGCGAAAACGGCATGAAGAAAAATGAATTTAAGAAAAAATTGTTTTGCAGATTTAACAATATAATAGTTTCTTCCGAATGTCATCTTCATTGACAAAATTGTCGGAAGGCATCGAAATTTGAGTTTTTGTAAAAGATTTCTCGAGCAAAAAGTTTTGCGAATAGGTCATTTGGAAATATTTCCCGAGCATAAACGGTTGAAAATTTTCGCGACCTAAACGTTCGTAAAAATGCAAAAAAAAATCGCGAAATTCGCAAAAGTTTCTACTCGCAAAAGTTTGAGTATAATTTTAAATATAGATCTCATTTTTAGATCTCATTTTTTGACGGATATTTCGTCTATCCACTGCTAGACATCAACGTATAATTTTTTGAATAACGATGTATGCATCTTGATACTATTAGAAAAGAGAATATCAAAAATGAGATTTACGGAGGAGAGTACTGTATCAATGATCTTGTAATGGATTGGTTTCTTCGTACTGAACAAACCAATACATTGTAAGATCATTGGCATAACACCCTCCTTCTGTGCAGTTTCAATTTTGTTGAATTTACGCAAATCTGGTTTCCTTGAATATGCCAAAAATTTGTTTTGAAAGCGAAATGTTAAAAGATAGCCCCTTACCTTAACCAATGGAATTTCTTCTTTTAATTTTCGAGCGGAATTTTCTGCCTAATGGAAATCAACTCATAGGTTAAGTTTTCATAAGTTTATAAAGAGTTCATTTTTGTAGCTGGTAATTTCTAGTAAGGTTAAATGCGCTACGCGTATGTTTGCTTATAAAAAGCCTGTTTACATGAACCTTTGTACTATAGCCTGTAAAAAATAGCCTGAAACTTTTAGTACTATTCCTTTAAAAAACTTTCGAAACGCTCTATTTTTATATTCAAATACTCCACGCTCCTTTTAGACCAGTAGATATTTCTGCTATACTTCAAACTTTCTGTATTTTTTTGTTCCGTTGATTTATGATTTATTCTATGTTTATTCTTCAGTTTATATAATTTCTCTTTATTTTACATTTACCCGCCTGCAACTTCCTCTTCTTTAATTTTCAAGGTAATAAAATTAGAAACTTGGTAATAAACTTTGGTCCTAAAAGAAATTTGACTATATACCTGTGTTTGGTTTCTTATAAAAGAAATACGTCAAGCTCGTCCCCAGCACCTTTTTTTTATTTTTCTCGGACCTTATGAGAAAAATAAAAAAAAGTCAAAAGGGGCTGGGGACGATCTTGAAAATACGTGTATGTGCAAGAACATTCTCAGATAAAACGCAGAAAAGTGTTGTTATTAATATGATATGTTCATACAACCTCGTTCCCAGGTCCGATTTATTTCAAGACAGAAGAAGCCCTGGAAAACGAAGTCGTTAATATTATTCAGGCATGACATCCATGGATATTTGTGTAGTGTTAGTCTTAGCCTAACCGAATTGGGGGTGTGTGGTGATTGTTCAGGCTGAAAATAGAAACAAATTCAAGATAATTGTCTATCGTTTATTTATTACACTCTTCCACGTATAGGATACACTGTTCTAAACAAGAGTCTATACGTCATTAATCCAAATGAAGACATTCCATTGGTAAAAATTGACGTGTAACGTCAATTTCTACCAATGGGATGTCTTCATTTGCATTCCAGGCGGAATTTTACGCTTAATAACCACATAACAATGGCGAGTCGGATTGTTCTTTGACTTCGCACGGGTGTCCTTAATTTCCTCTCATCCGCCGTCCTGTCGCAGTACTAATATCTCTTCAAAATGAGGTAAAATGATGTCAAGAAAACGTTACGAATCAAGAAACATTTGTCATAGTTGTCAAATATCTCATTTGCTAAATGCACACACGGAAATGTTAATGTACTTTGAAGTTCTTATTTCCATCCCAGTAGGCAAAAACTTGTTCAAAGTTCGCAGTAAAGACGCTAGGATTATAGCGCACCCTGGTCGAACGACTTTATTCTTACGCTTTTACTGCTGATTTTTCAGGCTGGCTAGAAACTGAAAAATAGCGATATTTCTGAAAGTTAATTTTTAAGCGTTAGTTTCGTATGTTAACGTAAGAAAATTGCCGCGACGTTATGTCAGCGTCAAAGAGATGTCGCGACATTAAAACGACGTCTTTTCGACCATGATATGACATCGCGTGCTCAATATGTAGATTCACAGTAGTATCAGAAAAAAGTCGTTCGCATACACACTCATAAATCTCATTAGGCCAAAACTTGTTCAAAGTCTGCAGTAAAGACACTAGAACAACGTTTACTGTGGGATTTGAACAAGTTTTTGTCCACTGGAATATCTTTAAAGTAAGCAACCTCGTTCCCAGGGCTTCTTGCTTTTTCGAACACGGAAGAGCGCTCTTCCGTGTTCAAAAAGGCAAGAAGCCCTGGGAACGAGGTTGTAAAGTAAGTACAAAGGTAAAATAAATATAGATTCCGGAACAGCTATTTTAGAATAATAACTCCATTGCTTCCCAGTGAGCAAAAACTCTGGTAGAAAGTCCTCAGAAATGACTCTGGAACAACGTTAAAAACTGTATTTCTGTGGACTTTGAACAAGTTTTTTCCCAAAGGATTAACTCTAGGAATGATTTCGAAATTTTGTTATAAAAGCAGGTTAAACATAGAAAGTAGGGGATCGTCTCAAAAATAAAGTGTGCAGAGAAGAGTACTGGTCAATGATCTTGCAATGGATTGGTTTCTTTGTACCGAAGAAACCAATCCATTACAATTTGAAATTTGTCAAAAATGAATCTGTACAGAAGTGTGAAAATAGAGCTAAATTTGACCAAATTCAACAAAACTGTTTTTTAACGATCTTCTTACACAAAAAGCAGTAAAAACGACGCGTCCTAGCTGTTCTAACGTTATTTTGCTGACTTTGAACAGGTTTTTGTCGGCTGGGTTGATTGCTCAAAGTGGAACATAACCTCCCTTTTCTGCAGGAACTGCACAAAAGAGAAGTTATCGCATTGCAACAAATTCTACCTTAAACAACTAACGCCTCGTTTTCGTTATTTTGTAAAAAGGTGTGTTAATAGCAACATCGTCCCCCAGTTCCTTTTGATTTTTTTTTAATTTTTCCCGGACATTATATTTCGTCTTTTCTATAAGGTCCGCAAAAATTATAAAAAAAAAGTCAAAAGGGGCTTGGGACGAGCTTGGCAAGATCTTTGAGTTTATTATTTCGATATTTTCTTGTTTCAATGCATGTAGGTTCATTTGGAAAGAGTAGGTGGCCAGTTTCATGACTTCTTTTTGTTTAAAATTCACAGGTTCTGTATGATCAACCTCGTTCCCAGGGCGCGCCAAGAAGCTTTAATGACAAGGTTGCCAGCATGATATGCATATAAATTAAGTAGAGAATGAGAACGGAATAATGACTCTACTTTCTATAAGGGGGTATTAGAA
>JAULBZ010002986.1:0-10055 GCA_032360805.1 Neoturris breviconis
GACATCAATCCCATTGTCAATTGAATCAGGATGTAAAGATTCATTTAGCGCTTCTTCTATGTGAATATGTTGAAATGGAAGGTGGTAATTCAAGCACGAAGGACAAGTCCATATTTGTGGCGTTGTACTTTTCGTCAACTCGCTATATATTTCTGTACAATGATTTACAAATGTCGCATAGCAATCGCTTTTGAATTTTTCGCACTATTTTGACACATTTTTGGCACTTCGGAGCTTGGATAGGGTTGAAAGTTGCAGTCGTATTGTTGTAATATGATACGCTACCTTTGCTTCATTTAATAAATGGCCTCTTTATTGATGTATTCTTGTAAAGACTTACGTCATGTTTCCATTGCGAACTAATGTCCCTTGATGATAAGGTTATGGTGTGAAAATTAACAAAGTGATAATAATATACTTAACTGTCATAAGAGATTGAAGGTTACCAAGAGTTTGATATTAAGTATAACTGTAACTATGACTACAGTAGCGCGAAAAACAAACAAGTATGATAATCATCAGTTACCTTCTACAAAAATTATTTGTCTGGGTTTTTCCTGTTTTTTCACCATTTGACATAAAATTTGGGTTGTATTAATACATATTTCCTTTAAAATAACAAGATAATCATAAGTTTAAAAGTATCTGCGTAGAAATGTTGATTAGATAAAAACCATGTAATATATTTGAGGCAATAATTAAAACGCGTCTTTACTCTCCAAACTCTATTATCAATCGTCATACATAGCTCTCATGAGACCAAGTTTAAATAAACAAGTTCATTCAAATGTTTTACATCTATTTTTAAATGCATGACGTAATTAATTACAAAACGTATTGCGTCATAAACCATCCTTAAATCAAAAGTAACCAATAGGAAGAGATTTATAAAGAAGCGAGAAGTATACTTCCCCTATATGGATATAATACAAAACTGTGACCAGGAGGTGTGATTTGTAGCTATATATTATAATACAGTACTGATGATAGAAATAAATTCCAAAAAGCTTATGCTTATAATTTAAAAATTTTGTTTGTTATACATCCACATTATTTCTACTATAGATTGATACATTAGTAGCTACGACTGTATGAAAGTAATATAAAGTGCTTCTCGTTATAGTTATAGATTTCTACTGTGATTTTGAAATTTATGCATGTGGTATCAGAGGTGTTGATGGTCTTTACTGGAGACGTGATTGGGGAGGAACAGCGTCCTCCAATACTGGCCCCAGTGTCGATGCCAGTGGTAAGTTCTTGATTTATGTGGTTGTAGTAGATATATTGCTTCAGTGAATTAGAAGGGGTTCGACATTTTTTAAATAACTCCTGTTCCGATAAAGATTTCATTCTCAATTCCCAGACTTTTCTTATATCTATTTAGGATCATTTTGGAAGAAGAAATTTCCCCTTAGCAACAACAGGCGCTAAAAACAATCCCAATTTTTTTATTTTTATTTATTATTATTTTTGCTTGAAAAACGTCGGGTAATTTTTTTTTGAGCAAAAACATTTTCACTAAAATATATACTTTTTTACACAACCCGTTTTGTCATGATGATGCCGTCATTAGTGATTGTGTCATCTAGAAAATAAATACGGCAAAATGTTAATTGTGCGTTGAACTACCTTCCTGCAAAATGTCAACACTACAGCATGGTGGTTCCATTAAAAGTTATTGAGGATGTTATACATGATCAATAACATTACCCCTTTTGCCGCTAAATACGGTTATAGGTGTGATATAGGTGTGATATAGGTGTGATATAGGTGTGATATAGGTGTGATATAGGTGTGATATAGGTGTGATAGAAAAGTATATTACGTTAATTACGTTAAATAGTTTTAAAAAAGTAAAGGAAGAAAATTATTAATTGAGGTTACTAAAAATTGAAACTGGATAAACAAACTGGATACGAAGTGAAATTTTCGGAACTTCAACTTAGAGAACAAATCCTGAATATCGATTGGCAAGATGAACGGCACCGCACAAAAATTTGAATTTGTTCGAAAAATTTGGGTATTAAGTTTCTGGGAACAACAGCATTTGTTGAGTTTGCAAAAACACCTAAGTCCTTTAATTCTCTCAAAATCTCTGAGCTAAATCTCTTGGGACTTCCCATGGTCGCTTACTTATGGCGTCGAAAATTCGTCAAAATGCGGAAAATGTTACCTAATATTTGTCCAGGGTTGTAGTATACATTTTCTGACCAGTTTGAATCTTTCTAAAACATTGCAATATATCCTGATATGTTTACAATATTTTAGTAAGCCATAGGTAATGCGTAGTGGCGTAAACTATATTTTAGTAAGCCGTACACAGGTAATGCGTAGTGGCGTAAACAATATTTTAGTAAGCCATACACAGGTAATGCGTAGTGGCGTAAACAATATTTTAGTAAGCCGTACACAGGTAATGCGTAGTGGCGTAAACAATATTTTAGTAAGCCATACACAAGTAATGCGTAGTGGCGTGAACAATATTTTAGTAAGCCATACACAGGTAATGCGTAGTAGAGTACTAAAGCGTCATTTCACAAAGTTTATCTGTATTTGTATTGTAAATAAGGACAATATGACTGAATACATAATTTTCTTAATCAAGTTTATTTTCCGGAATAATAAGTCCCAATGCTTTCCATTTCCATCTGATTAGACGTTTGGTTCAACAATATTATTTTGCTTTTGTTTTGATGTACTTTCTTTTGGAATCTTATGATAAACGGAACGATATTTGTATAGACCTATTCAAAGTATAACTTTTTGCAATGCAATAGCTTCCAGAAGCAGCTAATGGGAGGTGTTCTGAAAAATAGGTGTTCTTATTCTCTAGCTGATCTCCACCTCAGTATTTTTACTAGCATACGCCTGTATCTCAGAACAGCTCGTTTTTCTAGCTAGAAAAGAATCAAGTATAAGAACAGTTACTATTTCCAGCTGAGTAAGACTTTCCTAAAACAGTAGCTACTTTTGTTGTAAGAGCACCTCAATTTCCTAGCTCACAGCAAAAAGGATTTAGCCCAGAACAGATCATTTTTCCAGCGAGAGCTTCTTTTAAATTCCCAGCTGAGACAGCCAGCTCAGAACAGATCATTTTCCCAGCCAGGAGATGATCGATAGTGAAAGAACAGGTCAAATCTCCAGCTGTACCTTTTTTTCTGGAACCTAAGAACAGGTCTAACTCCCAGCCAGTATTTGTGAATAGGTCTATTGTGTTTACATGGTTATATATAGATTTACAGTATTTTTAATGTTTCATTTTACTTGACAGGTTCCATTCATGGATACTATGTTTATCGAGAAGCATCTTGGGGAGAGGCTGGAAGTATTTATTCTATCACAATACCATTGTCTAATACTAATAAAGATGTTTCTGTTTGGTTAAAATTTGCATATCATATGTATGGTGCTATGGTTGGAAGGTTACTTGTTAAAGATTTCTCTGGGAAAACTCTTTGGAGAGCAGTAGGTGACCATGGTGATGTTTGGCATCGAGCATCTATTCGAGTAAAACTACGCATGCGTTTTGCTAGTGTGAGTATTTTCTTGACAGCATTATATGTTATATTTTGCATTCTTCACTTGCATACTTTCTGCTACAACAAGCACGCCACATTTCAAATGCTCTAAAGAATACAATGAAATATATATTATGCTGGAAAATAAGCATCAGTTGAGATCATAATAAGTAAGTACGTTAAGTAAGGGGATATTTTCCAAAATCACCGACCACCGACCAACAACCGATCACCTACCCCCGATCAACCGACCAGTGCTGAACCGACCACCATCTAATCCACCACCGACCAGTAAAAACGGACCACCGATCAACCGACCAGAAAAAAAATAAAGCCGCCAAGTATTAAGATACAGTAAGCCAATAACGGGAGTTACTTTTTTTAAAAATTCACTATGGCATGACTATGACGTCATTAGATGACTGACAATATGCCTTCAAGTTATCCCAAACCTCATAACAATGCCATAAACCTTAACTTAACCATGACATATGCTATATATTATTATAAACCTAACACCATACCAAAAACATAGTTATTACCGAATAATCATACTTAAAAATGACCATGTATGTTTCCAACTTGATATATAATTGTTTCATACTGAAATAAAATAGTAAATGTATAAATAATTGGGGGATCTTGAGGTGAGTGCCAAGAGGCTGAGGGTCGTGGATCAATGTATACAAACAATGCAATGTTGATTTGTTGTATACAAGCTGCTAGCAAAAATAAAATCGGCAACACGATTTTAATTTTATTCCGTTAGGTGATCAGTGGTCGGTTTTTACTGGTCGGTTGACCCGTGGTCGGTTGGTGAGTGATCAATTCAACATTATTCAGTTTGTCGGTGGTAGGTGAACGGTGGTCAATTGCTGGTCGGTGGTCAGTGGTTTTAGAATACACCATAGTAAGGGTTTTTTAATGGTGCTAAACTGAAGAGAAATAGCGCATAAATTTGTTTACCTACTTTGTGCTACTCATTCGCTGAGTTGGTAATAATTGGGCTAGAACCACCAAACATGCAATAACAACGGAGCTTACAAGACATGAGTTAAGATCATAAATTATGATAATTTGTAATATGAATATATTTTTTTTATTCCAAAACAAGTGACAAACAAGATATATAATAACAATAATGACAAACAAGACATATAATAACAATAATGACAAACAAGGCATATAATAACAATAATGGCAAACAAGGCATATAATAACAATAATGACAAACAAGACATATAATAACAATAATGACAAACAAGACATATAATAACAATAATGACAAACAAGACATATAATAATTAGTTTACTATCAGGCATGATGATATGCTGTATGGAGTTGTCAAAAACTATAATTCAATATAAAAATGAGTCTATAAAAAGGTGGACAACGGCAGCTTGCTTACAAATTAAAACTTAAGAAATTTTAGAAGAAAATTTGTACAATCAATCAGAAGGAGAAGAAGAGTTATTCCATATTCATATTCCTTGGTAGCATCAGCTAAAATGACATCTATTGGTGTAAGCTTAATTTTAATTTTTAGATTATCTTTGAAACTACACTTTCCACCAATTCCAGCAGGTTTACTGGTGACATTGCTCTAGACGAAATATCAATATCAAATACAAGTAAACATACATTTTGGAGTCTTCTGGCTATTGCTATCATGATGGATATCACCTTTTTGTTAGACCATGGTCTTCTATTTTTTTTTTGTATTAGTATATTTGTTTTTTCTAACTATATTCAAGTTATAACTTTTTAGGTTGTTCAAAACTAGGAGGGCGTACTCGGTCACCTAGAGATCTTGGGATTCCTTTTCTTTTACACTATGAAATTTGGTATGATATTATTACCAGCTGTAATAAACTTTTCTTTTACACCATGAAACTTGGTATGATATTAGAACCAACTGTAATGAACTTTTCTTTTACACCATGAAACTTGGTATGATATTAGTACCAACTGTAATGAACTTTTTTCACCGTGAAACTTGGTATGATATTAATACCAACGGTAACGTTTTTTTTGGTTCAAAAGATGATTTTCTTCATGTGATAGCGTCATCATTTTATAAGTTTACTAGGAAAAACATTTTTTTACAAAATTATTATCAACTTGTTTTTAAATTTAAAACTTAATTGTTTTATTTTTTTGGTACTGGTGACCTTGTCAAATTCTCTAGTGCTTCATAAAAGCAGCTAGTAAAAACCATACTATATATAAAATGGATTTATCAAATATAACTTTAACAGGGCTAGTAAAAATCATCCTATGTATATAATGTATTTTTAAATAAAACTATAATAGGTTGGTATATAACATGTTGTTTTTTAGACAACTAGTATTGTCAAAGCATGTATAGTTAAATCCTATGCTAAAAACGTAGTGTAAATGTAGCCTGTACAATTTATATAACATATACCACGTTTTAAGCACTACTAGTACCATAACATAGGTGTATTCTCTATTTTTTATTTGGTGTGTACATAAAGCTATGATTCATTTTCACTATGGAGGAGTGATTTGGAGCATTATTTTACCTTGCTAAAGGTGTTCCAATTGTTTATTTGAGCTGAAACTTTATCAACTTAATAAGGACATGAAATCCTAATGCCTTGTAAAATGTGGGTGTTTATCCTTGATATGAAACTTCACTACTCTCCTTCACAGTGACTTGACATAATTTTAATTTGATAAAGGTGTTCCAATTGTTTACTTGACGTGAAACTTTATGAACTTAATAAGGACATGAAATCCTAACGTCATGTCAAATTCGGGTGTTTATCCAATCGTTTATTTGACCTGAAACTCTGCCATCTTAATAAAGACATATTTCAAACACTGTATAATTTGTTTATGCAAATCATATTTATGTGCTTAGGTTTAACTTTCACTTGGTCTAATGAACTACTTCTAATAACGTATCTGTGATTGTTACAATTTTTTTATATAAAAGAAAAATTACAAAACAATGTAAAAATGACGTGTGTTATTATTTAAAAAGTTCTAAGGGCATTGATTCGATAGAATTACTGAGGGTAGTTCGGTCACGCTGTGCTAAAATACTCTTAATCACAGTGAATCTGTAGTCATTAGACTTACGACGAACCTGCATGGAAAAACTATCAAAACTGATAGAAAGCAGATTTTAAAATGGCGTTTGGTTTTGCCGTAATAGTTGATGTTGCAGTCACTCACGTAAATTTATACACAAAGCCTGAGCAAATAAATTTCGGAATCCTTTCTTTAAAATGAAAGAAATTGCTTAAACGTCTAGTGTATGTTAACGGTGCAATACGGTAATTTATCTTTAATGATTTGGCATGTTTTGCCCGTATTTATAATGACCGTGGTCCAACAAATGGTCGCATAATTGTGCATTCTTTCTTAGGCACAGTAGCGATGCAGTCGAGACATTTTGTTGAGGAAATTCCTTATGCAAACGTCGACAACCTTATTAGAATAGCCATTATTTCTAAGAATGCCACAATTAGTATCGCCGGTCTCAATGTCAGACATTGTGAGATCAATGGTTTCACCCAGGCAGTTTTAGTAAACAATTAATTGACATCAAAACTAGCCATATGGCACTGAAAATTCTGATGAGTAATTCCCTTGGCAAAACTGAATGAGTCAATTACCGTACAATAGCTGACTGTAAGTGGGGACAATATAAGAACAAGAAACTTTGCTAAGTTTTAGATTGTTGTACCAATAGCTGAATGGGACGAAATAAAGGAACACCATTTTGTAAAGGTTTATGAACCTTTGCAAGACCATACATAACACCCGGATTAGTGCAAATTGGATTAAATTTCTTTTACGTAGTTCCATTAATAATCTAACAGATTTTAACATATTTTAAGCAATTCTTTTAAGGAACGAATTTCCAATTTTTTTCTTCAGACTCTGTGTATAAATTTATGTGACAGCAACGACACGAAATTAAACCACAGTCTGCATGTCCGAGCGATTTTCTCTCTCTCATTTTTTCAACGCCGAGTTTTGATATTCTTTCTTTTCAGTTCCAACAACTAATCCAGAAACAACAACACCCCAAGTTACACATGGTCCTTGTAAGTATATTTTAATTTTGAATAAATTTATGGAATTGACGATGCATACACATTTTAAAGGAGAAAAGTCCAAAATCAATTTTAAGATAAATGCTTTAAATTGGCCCTAAACTAGACAAAAATATTCCTGTTCCCCATGAGAGTACTGTAGAAGGTGGAAACAACTTAGGATATTTCTGTACTCTCCCGTTGCTAACACTGTTCCTATGACATCACGGACACCAAGTAAAAAAATGCTGCACGTGCATGAGGAAGCGTTAAGTGCCTCTTGCAATTCCAATGAGATTCATCTGATTGTGGGACTGATGATTCTTCTCCTAATCAACCTATAGGCGGCTGCTAACTGCGAACCAGAACGGAGAAATAGGTTTCCAAATTAAGTATCAAAGGTTGACTGAGGCAAGTGAAGAGAAAAATTGTGTTATGAAAATTACTATTTCCTTTTCGTTTATTTCATTGTTACATACTTTTGTAGTTTGCAGCAAATATTTCAACAAAGTCTCTTAAATACTGACCTCATAATTATGTTCCTTTCTTCTTTAACTTTGTAAGCTAAATAATTTTCGAAGAAATAGAAGAAAAAACTTTTTTAAGCCTCGTTGACACCAGACGATTTATCGCATAAGATTAGTCGGACACTTTTCTGTTCTGATTAATCGTAGAACACATGCTTTTTACACTACTTTAGTATCACAAACTTTCGCGAACAGAAGCTTTCGCGAGGATACAAATTCGCAAAATTTTTGCATTTCGCGATCATAAACTTTCGGGAATTGGCCAAAATAGAATTTTTCGCGTCATAAACTTTCGCAAAAAGTGCCAAAATTCACGAATAACGTAATAAAAAAATAAAAAATTGAACGGAGAGAAGGACAACAAGATTTAACTGGCATATTTTTTTCTTTATCGCATAATATTACTCTTCAAATAAATCAAATGCGCCTTATTTTATAATTCATTTTATACCCTTACTTTACAAATCGAAAAATCAAAATCTTTCCTTCAACAGACCTTATTTTTGTTCAAGTTAAAAAAAATTGGAGAAAATTAGGAAAAAATAGAATAATCCGAAAAATTTCGCGATCAAAAACTTTCCCGAAAAGTGCCAAAATTCACGGAATTCGCGAAAGTTTCTGTTCGCAAAAGTTTGTGATAGTAAATTATAAAGATTTTTATATTTTTCGTTTTAGAAAAGCTCATCCAAACGCAGTTGGTTGAAATCGTACGATTAATCGTAAAAGTTAAACATGTTTAAGATTAACCTTAGGGATTAAAAGATGTCCGATATTTTTGCTTACACTATGCAATTAATCTAATTTCATCTAATAAATTGTTTGGTCTCAACGGGGTTTTAGTTTATTAGCGTTTTTGTTCTTTGTGTTTACGAAAGTTTGTTGACTACAGAAAGTTTGATTAAAAGTTTTAAATATTACTCATTCTGCGTTCTATTTTAATTGACCTGGTTTCCATTTTTTATTTGTTTTCAAATTTTTATATAATTACAAAAGTACAGAATGCTTCGTTTGCTGCGTTGTACAAAAGTATGTAAGTAAGCAAGTAAGATTTAATCTGCTTGGAATATGTTTAGCGTCCACGACATCATACATTCGGCATCTCTCTATAGCAGACTCAGTTTTTTGTTTGGGACTCATTAGGCATTTTGGGGGCCTCCTTCCCATTTCTGACGACAAACACCGTTACCAATTGTTACCAATAGAAAAGCTTCATCAGTTACCTTCATTATCAATGAAAACTGTTGAAATAAATTGGCCAAGTTTCTTCTTTAAAGTCACATCCTTGTAAGTATAATTTAAATTTGAATAAGTCTATGGAATTGACGATGTATACATATTTTAAATTCACGTCTAACCCATACCTGCGCGTCCTGCATCGTCTTCTTGTATGTTGAAAATAAGAATAACCGAATTATATATTTTTTTTTAAGTTCCAACAACGATACAAGAAAAAACAACACCACAAGTTACACATGATCCTTGTAAGTATAATTTGAATAAATTTATAGAATTGACGATGTATACGTATTTTAAATTCACGTCTAACCCATACCTGCACGTCCTGCATCGTCTTCTTGTATCTCAAAAATAAGAATAACCGAATTATTTTATTTTTTTAAGTTCCAACAACGATACAAGAAACAACAACGCCACAAGTTACACATGGTCCTTGTAAGTATAATTTGGATAAATTTATGGAATTGACGATGTATACGTATTTTAAATTCACGTCTAACCCTACCTGAGCGTCATGTAGTGTCTTCTTGTATCATGCAAATAATATTAATCGAATAATATTCTCTTTTATTAAGTTTCAACAACTCATCCAGAAACAACAAAATCACAAGTTACACATAATCCTTATGGTCCTTGTAAGTATAATTTGGATAAATTTATGGAATTGACGATGTATACGTATTTTAAATTCACGTCTAACCCT
>JAULBZ010002988.1:0-17440 GCA_032360805.1 Neoturris breviconis
CCCACACACACACACACACACACACACACACACACACACACACACACCCCGATTATTCGATACTGCAGTGGAGACATTTATTTTTCATAAGCACAGCGACTGGGATGTATCAGTAGTTTTTAACCCTATTTCAAATTTTGGCCAAAGTTATTTGCAAGGGGGCGGGTTCTGCCCCCCTTCATAACTTTTGAACGGCAGGTAACGTAGCAAAATGAAACTTGGTAGGCTAGTAATGCTAGTAATTTTGATGACGTCAGCACAAAAATAATTAAATGGCAAATTTTGCTCAAAATATGTACGTTGTTAGAATTACGATTAAAAGAGTTGTGGATAATATTCAGTTTTAGACAGCCGTTGTGTTGCTTTTGAAGATAATTTCAGGGTTTTTCACAAAAGCATTGTCAAGTACCAAAATTATTATCCGAAATTCCGATTTTCAAAATCGAGGAAAAATCGAGGAAACCGGGTTAGTCATGTGACCAAAACTTTCAGAAATCTTTCTTTCTTGACTAAGTTTCATGTTATAAGCGTTCTTCAAACAGAAGTTATTGCAAAATAATGAATCGTTGATTTATATGGGATTTCCCACAGTAGAAATAGGTGGTATCAGCTTATGACTATATCATATGATCCGCTGACGTAATCAAGTTGAAATTTTCACAATTTGTGACTTATAGATAGTTGGAAAATGTCACAGGAGAAGGGGAGCGGAATTTGAATTTTGTCAATTTTAGCTGATATAACCCTACCAAAGAAGTTGGTGTCGGAGCAAAATTTTGAGATGATTTTTTAAGAAAATTTGAAAATTTCAGCTTCTTTGGCCACTTACTTTCAATGTAACGTTAATACATCCTCCAGCCCGAATAGGTTGAGATGTAACTGTGCAATGAATAGTTTTAATTGTCACGCAGAGAAAAACATACGTTTTACAGTATATAAAGATTATTACGTAGATTATTACATAGATAGATCACGAGAAAGAAAGAAAAGAAAATCAGATTATGCAACAGTAGAAAACAAACATGTAGGGCGCATGACAACGCATATATAATTTTGAAAGGAGGATCAGTGAGAAATATTAACACAAAATGCAGCATAAAACATTTACCTTTAGAATATTTATTTTTCGTTGTAAACTTGCAGTAAAGCACGCTCTTAGGGATCATCTCAAAATTTCGCTTCAAAACCAAATTTCGTTGTTGGGGTAAATCAACTAAAATTGACAAAATTCTACAAAAATGAATTTGTACAAAAGTGTGTTAGGTCAATGATCTTGCAATGGATTGGTTTGTTTGGTACGAAGAAACCAATCCATTGCAAGATCATTGACTCAGTATTCTCCCCTGTAGCTTTTATTTTTGAGACGGTCCCTTTAGTTAGCATGAACAGTAGGTAACTAACAGCAGGAGAGTGACAGTTATACAGAGAGCAATTCCAGCGGTTCAAATTCAGCAGTAAATTTGCTAGAACAAGGATTTGCCTGCTATATAGCCTAATGCATCTTGTCAATACGATTTTATAATTAAATATATTATTTTGCCAACATATAGGCGAATCTTCACTAGGCTAATTCGTTCGCACGAATTCTAAATGAAGCTATTACTTTGGTTGAAAGGAATGTCATCTCTAAGGTGACGTCGCATTCAACCAATGTAATAGCTTCATTCAGAACTCACGCAAATGAATTAATCCTTAAGTTTGGTTATTTTTACTGCCCACCTCCGCAAACAAGCCCTTGTGAGTTTATAATGTCGGGAAAACCCCAACATCGTTTATCTTCTTCTTCTTCTTCTTCTTCTTCTTGTAAATAGCACTACATTTCCTATAAGTTTGAATATTCATACGTAGGTATTTCTATTTGAGGATTCATGTAAAAGCTGACTTTATCTGAGTATGTTTGATAGTTCGGGATGTAGGGTGGCCGCTGTATTAACTAGTCTATTTCGTAAAAATGATAATCAAAAAAGTGTTTGAGACTCATGTGAGGATTGTGTTTGTGAGACAATAGCATAACGTTTAGATATTGAGTTCACTCGATTTATGATTCATTGACTTTTATTATATGACAATGACGTCACACGATTATGATGTTCTGTAGTGGTTACATGAAAACTTTATATCCATGTTAAACTTATGTAAATGTCGAAACAGCAAACAATTTATAGCTACTTAAATATGCAACTAGCTCATTTTCTTGAAATAGAGTAAAGAGAGAATAATTTTAGATGGTTTCAATCTTACAAATTCAAATAGTTGCAAGCTCGGGAAAATTTCAAATAATTTTTCTTGGTATGGAATATAGTAACATTAGTTTAAATATTGACGGAAACATTGTAAACAATTCTTTATATGGTTTCAGTTCTGAATTCATGAGACCCCTGTTTCAAAGAAAGGCCTGCTATTGTATATTAAGGAGTAGGTAATACTTTAGTCCTTCCGCCAGAACAAATTCCATCGATTTCAAGGCGATTTTATCCTGGAATTATCTCCCAAAGGGTCTTAAAGAAGCCCAGACTTTGAATGATTTTAAAGTAGGTATTGCAATTATGAGACTATTTTCGAATTTTAGCAAGCAATACACACCACAAGTAGAATGCAAATGCTAAAAATGACCACTAGAAGTCCCTAGAGATTTATCGAGTAGATTTAAGACTTAGGATCGGGCTTAGGATCTTAGGACTTTTTGCAAACTCGACACATTTTGTTGCTTCTAGTAGCCTAGTACCCAGGCTCTTGGTAAATGCAAATTTCCGTGCAGTTCGTCTTGCTAATCAAGTTGAATAACGGAACTTTTACACAAATTTCACCTTGTCTCAAATATTTATGTAAGAGATTATAGATATTCATTGTAAATGTAAGATCTGTTCTTACAACGGATTATTATATTCTCTTTCTTTTTTTTTTTAAACGATATTTTTATTTTAATTTTCGATCTGTTAAAAATACTATGTACAATGCAACAAAAGAATACATACATGCATACATACTGTAACAGAGGATTATCTATCCATCCCTTAGTAAAGACCACAATTGACGCAGGTACTAGTGACATGAATATATTTCAAAGTTAACAGATTTGCATAATTTCAAAAGAAGGTCATTGAAAACCACAGATCAATGAAATCACAAGGATGTCATTATCTTTATCACTCTATTTTTATAAGTCATCTATATTCGTAAACTATATAAATGGTGATGTTGATTGATACATTTCATGTTACTTTTATAGATGAAATAAATGAAGATGTATTGGTATATGGGATTGATTCTTCTGTTATTGGTTTGGTCAACAAAATGTAAGTTGAATTACATATAAGTACTTTTCTATTCACACGAACACGTGCTTTAAACGAAGCCATTACATTGGTTAAAAAAGACGTCACGTGTCGGGTGGTGTCGCTTACAACCAATGTGATGGCTTCATTTAGAATTTGCGCGAAAGAATCCACTAAGTGGAGATCCGTTTTAAGACTCCATTTAATAAAAACATTTCATCAATGATGTTCCAAAGTTGTGCATTATCTGTTATATATGTAACTGATTCCGAGAGGTTTTCGTCATTTATAACGAACGTTATTAATCATTCCGAGAACAATTTGTGTCGCTATAGAAATGCAGATAGAAATGAAACCGTGGCTACTGCAGTGCATCAATAACACATAGTGTTAATTTTCTTTCACATTTTTAACCGCGAAGAGTCTAATACATGTATATTCATGTGGGTGTATAGCTCAAATGCTTTTTTAAGTTCTCAGAAAAGAGTTTCTGCAACTTTTAGGTACTTTGATTTCGCTCTATATAAAATTTGTATGACAACTGGTAATAAGTAACAACACATATCTGTATTATTACATTTATTTAGTTATGTTTTCTTTTTCAATTTTCCAAAATATTTGAATAAGCGCCCCCCTCAAATAAGCGCCCCCTTAAACTGTCTAAATAAATAAGCGCATCGGGGCGCCTAATCGAGGAAATATGGTATAACAAAAAACAAAATAAACGTTCTGAACTTGATCGATTTTCGTAGGATGGCTTAATTGAAGCAGCAATGGCCATTATTGATGATGCGCGTAGACATAGTATTTATTCACAACAAAGATGTTAGTCATTCTCTGTGTAAATGTTTATGTAGAATTATATTTGTGAAAATTAAAAAATTTAAAAATAGCCTTCAGTCTAAGACCAGTATGAAGTAATAATTGATTAACGCTAATTCCAGACATGTATGCTTACATTCTTTTCAATCTTTTTATTTTAGCGTATCCACAATCAGTAGAAAATGAAGATGAAGAAGTGTCACGCATTCTTACTATAACTGATCGACAATTTCTTGATCAATCAAAACTAAAAGGACGTTTATTTAAAAATACCTGGAACAATGCTCCAAATAATTATTTGAAAAACATTAAGCAAATACAAAAGCAAAAGCAAAGAGATTTATTGAATAAGCTGTACGGAGGTAACTGTAATAACGCAACATCAAATAATGGAATTGGATGTAAAAATCAAAACGTGAATGAGATTTCAAGTTTACGTGTAAAGAGGTTTACAAGATTGAATTTAATAATGCAACGGAATGACCGGCTAAGAAAAAGTATCTTTCAAAGGGAAGCAGCTCAATTTAAGAATTATCTCATGGTTCGTAGAAAAGTGAAATGTAAGGCTGTGATATGCGGTTGGAGAGGTTAAGTGGAATAGGAGCAAACAGTCGCTTCAAACAGTCGTTTCCCAGGATATCATTTTTAAAGAAATTTGTTCGGCTTGACCATAGTTCGTTCGATATTGTATGAATACATTTATATACATTTGAAAGTGAACGAAAACTTATATGAGGCAACCGAAATCGAAAAAGGAATGTAACTTCAATATGGTCAATAGTTGAATCAGTGGAGTGATGTAGTTTTGTATATCAACATTAAAAAATAAAAATAAATTTAACAAAATGCTTTCCGCAACTGTATATATTGCTTCTTATGGGTGCGTAAGAGCCATACAAACTGGAACGTTGATGTATTACTTCTATCCAAAATTCGAATGATGCTGGACAAAAAAGTAAGATTTAACTATATCTCAAAGAGATGAAAACTTTAGTGAAAAGCCTGTAGAGTAATTTGAAAAATTAGATTTCCGTAAAAATGAAGCTTTTAATTTTGATTAGCAGGACGAACGGCTTGAAAATGTGGTTACTAGACTGCTAGGAACAGCAAAATTTATCAAGTTTCCAGAAATATCTGGGGACTTTTTGCGGTCGTTTTCCTCATTTATGTTTTACTTATGTCAAAATTCGTAAAAATGACTCACTTTTTATGCACATGCTTGTAGAAAGAATGAATGATAATTGCTATATACGAAGACGAATGCCTTCGTAGAGCTAAAGGAGTTTGGATTTTATTTATTTTCTGTTTTAAAATTTCGGCGTGTTTATTATTTCTACCAGCCGTTTCGAGGCGTTTAATCAACTTCGAAAGGCGTTGTTTTTGACGTCAAAACATCTTGACTTATAGACCTTGATTAGATCACATGTCCAGTGGGCTTTTTATTTTCAAAACATTTTCGGCACGTTTGAAAAACATTTCCTTAAGGTTGATTTCTAAGAGGCGAAACATTCCCGCGAAAGCTAAAAGAAGACATTTAATTTGTAGAAATTGATGTCACACAATGCTTGACGTCAATTTCTACCAATGCAATGTCTTTTTTCGCTTTTGCGGAGAATTTTCACATTATAGAAAAAAAATATTATACAATTTGCAGTGTCTTTCTAAAGGAAGAAATCACGCAGTCATTGTGGTCAAACGATATTAATTAAACACATGATAATTTTAACGCCGTGTGACCATGACTCACTCATAGTGATTTAATTAAATAAAACGCGTGTTTGATGTGTTTAAATATAGTAACTTATTTGGAGGAAAGTTTATTTATTTTTATTGTAAATATTATATTCAACAGCGGAGAAGTAAAAATGAAATTTGAATAAATTAATTTTATTAAAAGATATATAAACATCGTCGAATCCCTTTTTTTTTACCCAACCATTTTAGTTAACCAGAAAAAGGGGTGGAATCCCCTTACAAAGGGGGTCTCTTTACAGCCGATAAATATTTCGAGAGAGAGGTGAACAGAAAATAGAATCAATCAATCGTAAGAACTAGAAATCACAATCGATCTTATTTGAATCCAAATCAAAGTCACATAGACTGTGCGCATGTAGGTTGAGGATGTACTCTGCACTACAGAATGTGCGCATGTAGGTTGAGGATGTACTCTGCACTACAGAATGTGCGCATGTAGGTTGAGAATGTACTCTTCACTACAGAATGTGCGCATGTAGGTTGAGGATGTACTCTACACTACAGAATGTGCGCATGTAGGTTGAGGATGTATTCTTCACTATAGAATGTGCGCATGTAGGTTGAGGATGTACTCTTCACTATAGAATGTGCGCATGTAGGTTGAGGATGTACTCTTCACTATAGAATGTGCGCATGTAGGTTGAGAATGTACTCTTCACTACAGATTGTGCGCATGTAGGTTGAGGATGTACTCTTCACTATAGAATGTGCGCATGTAGGTTGAGGATGTACTCTTTAGTACAGAATGTGCGCATGTAGGTTGAGGATGTACTCTGCACTATAGAATGTGCGCATGTAGGTTGAGGATGCACTCTGCAGTATCAAATAAGTAGAGGTAAGAATAAGCAAGGTGGAGTCGGAAATTCTGCCTAATGTATTATCTGGGGGGAAGTTGGAATAAGCGGAGGGCGTTGGTGGAAAATTTCTGTAGCTACTAAATGAATATGAAGACAATGGTACTTTACTATCACTAACTCCATGGTTTGTGTAGCAGGTAACTTGTTAGCGACTAGTCAATTAGTTAATTTATTCTAATTTTAGGTTATTTTTAACGTGTATTTTAGCTTTTTAGAACGTTGACTGTTTTATGCTGCTATCGATTTTCCAAAAGTAAATAACCGATGAGAATAAGCATCCCTCCCATGAAATTTCCTTGGGTTATCTCATCACGCAATGTCTACATTATATTTGAGAAAATATATGTTATATTTGGCAACAAGGACCAGACTATTTTACACACAGTGACAAAAACTTGACAAGGGAAGGCTTCAACAGCGTCAATATAAATATACAATTATACATCTCTGAAGGTGTACACCTAGAGTTTTTCACAATCATGGGACGCCAATTTCTATCAATGGAATGCCTTCTTTCTGCTTTCGCATCAATTTTTCCTCTAGTGGAAATCAACGATAAAGCATTGCCTAGGTAAGTAGATCTTTCACGCAACTATTTTTCTCGATCTGTTAGTTTTTCCTTGCAAAACCCTGAACTCTCTGAACTAAGTAGAATTTATGCTGTCAAGTTGACCTTCACGTGTAAAGTTTTAACAAAACCAACTGGCCATAGTGTAAGGCAAACGACGAAAACCATTTCAAATTTTAGTTTGATTTCTGAATCGGTAAAATTCAAAATTCCACAATAGCGAGTTGGTAAAGAAGCATTTGGCTAAAAACTGGAAACAAATTCCAACTAGACTCATCATTGCGTGTACAATCTTACTTCCAATGCGTACCGGACTGTCATAAAGTCGTAGGTAACACCCGATAGATATGATATTATAACATCAAAGTACTCTAGCAGTAATGCAACAATTATTTACACAATGGACACGTGCCCTCAGTCTCTTTTGACCACATTTTCTCTTTTTTTAATTTCTCACGGACCTTATTGAAAAGACGTCTCAAAAGGGGCTTGGGACGAGCTTGGCAGACACCTACATTTGCATTATTTTAAAAGTCATTCTTTACTCCTTTATATATTTTCGGGGACGGGGAAAAACTAACAAACATATTAAGAATAATTTACATATATGTTGCTACTGTAACCCCCTTAAACACAAGCATTAAAAGGGAGGTGTGGAAATTCTGCCAAATTTATTAAGCTAAGTTGGAATAAGCGGAGGGGTGAAAACTCTTTATAGTTAGCTACTAAATAAACATGACAACAATGGTACTTATTTTCGCTATCGCCAGGATTTGTGTAGCAGTCAATTGCTTAGGATCTGGTTGATTAGTAGATTACTACTAATACTAGACTACTACTAGGAAAAATCTCATGGTTTAGCGGTTTTAAAGGAGCAGTGCGGAAAATCAGACATAAAAACGGAAATTCAAACAAAAAACGGACTATGTGAGATACATAGCCTGCAAATCATAGGAGGAGTTTTACCGACACAGAAGAATAGTGAATACGGACCAGTACAACTCCGTATTTGGACTGTATCATATATGGTAATACACCGTCCGAATACGGAGTTATACGGGTCCGTATTCAGTAGTCTTTCTCGCTGTGCGAATCGCATTTGGTATTTTCCCTTGGTGTCATGATGTCAGGAATTCTACAGGTGTGGGCATAACCTATTGAACAATAACAATTGGACAATTTTTTGAAATCTGCAAGACGTTAGAACACCATTCAAGACTTTCCCACTGGGAACATATTCTACAATTCATTCAAATTGGCTTAAAAGTTATAAATGATATCTCTTTTTCCATTTTGATTATTATTATTATTCTGAAGTTTTATTTAGAGGTTTGTTTCTATACAATGAATTTCCTAACAAACTCGTTCCCAGTGCTTCTTGTCTCTTTGATTTCTTTCTCGGGTGTATACACCCGAGAAAAACATCAAAGAGACAAGAAGCGCTGGGAAAGAGTTTAAATTTCTCAAGACAATAAGCTTGTCCCCAGCGCCTTTTGACTTTTTCTATTTTGCCCGGATCTTATAAGAAGCAATTTTTTTATATAAGTTCCAAATAAAGTAAAAAGGTCAAAAGATGCTGGGGACAAACTTGCTAAAGAAGGACTGACTTTGTTCCCAAATGTGCACAATATTTACGAATTTTGATTTAGATACATATAAGAGTCTTTTGTCGCGCTCACTTTATATTGTTACTTTGGGCAGCTACATTATGTATCAAAATTAAATTTGTTTTGATAATCGAACCTACCTTGCTGCTCAATAGCAGCAATATCAAAATGACAAACCAAAGATGTACGAGAGATGTGCAACTTTGGGCAAACCATAGATATGCAAACAAACAATCCTTAGCAGATCACAGTTTCCTATGACATGCTTGCATGGTCTAAAAAACTAAACCAATAAGCATGATCAAATAGGAAAGGCTTCTTGTTGAAAGAACTAAGGAAAACAAATCTTCGTTTCCAGCGTTCTTATATAAAACTGGCGTGGGAAAATTCGAATCAATGAAGAAATATAGGGCGGGAATTGTTAAAATACTTTTTTATATATTTCGTAGGTCCTATTTATATGGAGACCGATGTATCGCTCAGTCGATATAACTCACATTACCGGCATAACTCATTCTTCCGTTTATATAGACCCGATATAACTTTCATTTCGTTTCCTCAACCATTGGCATGGCCAGATTTACGTATATTTCATATCGCCTAGCCAATATCTCGGATGAATAAAGCGAGATATCGGTTAGGCGAGATAACTCGTATAAATGATCTGCCAATATGACTGCAGGAATAGGGATGCGAAGGAACATCGTGTCAAGTGAGTTATATCAGCTGATCGTTATATCGGGCTCCATATAAAGAGGCCCTTAGTGTATACGAAAGAAAATTCAATCCATACTGATTTAATTATTTATCATTTTGTTTGTAATAACAGGGGGTAATAATTATACTCTAAATCACAAGAGATCACAAGAGATATATCAAAGAATAATTACTATCAACAAAGATAAATTAAAATCATTTCAGTACCATAGAAACATTATCACAAAAACTTATATATAAGCCGAATAGTTCCATTTTCTCTAATAATCGTATAAAAATCAATTTCATTTTTACTTTCACGTATAGTTGTGTATACCAAGTACAAGACAGTATTACTGATAACATTTCTGGTGAATTGCGTGCAAAGATCTTTGCGATAGGAATCATTATGAAAACTAATCGTGTGATTATAGTATTATCACTGTTTATGCAGGGTTTTGTTGGAGCACTTGGATACTGTGGAGATACACATACAGCCGGGCAATCGAACGATCGAATTTTGTTCCTGTTTTCTGTGACAACATCCACAATACGACAAGAAAGTAGCTACAATAAAATTAACGCAATTTATGCATATGGTCTTGAAGATATGGTGTACCAGAAACGATACGAACTAGATCTGGCGTACAGAGTAATTGATGTTTGTGAGAATCGATCCATCCTATTGAATATTCTAACGGATATGATATTATATAGATGGTCATATTTTTCAGTAATTACTATCATGTCTTCAGACATGACTAAATTAGCTGCAAGTATATTGCTACCGTGGAACATCCATTTGATTGCATTCACTCTGGAACCAATATATCCTTACATATTAGTGAAGAACCCGAATAATGTTTTTTACTTTGATTCACACGAACAGTACATAGAAGACTACCAGCTAAGAGCATACAGTATGAGCATAATAAAAATATATGTCTGCAACGGAAGGGATAACTGCTACACACCAGAGAAAACCTCTACTTCCTTTAAACAACTCATCGAGTTTTATAGGAAAAAGAAAACCTTGAGTTTAAAGGAAATCTTTATTGATTTACAAAACCCACCTACCTTATACAATGCAGTTGATGTAGTAAACAATGAAGGGAGTTATTTTAAACAAATTACTTTCATTGGAAACGCTGAGGACTTATCGAAAATGGAGGACTACAAAGGTTTGTTCGTTAACAAAACCTTTAAAAGCGTATTTTATCTCAATGATAAAGCTTCAACAATTTGTAATAACGCTGCATATCAAAATTTACCTGTTTATGGTCTCCAAAATTGTAATTACACCGGGAAGACTGTGCAATTGCAAGAAGCTGCAGATTTTGCAAACCTTACTGTTTTTATTTACAGCTTACCTCTTGGTAGAAAATACCCACGCGATTATTCTATAGCATACTTATGGTTTAATTCAATATACGTTGACCATAAAAGTACTGAAAAGGATTTCAACTTTCCATTTTGTGATCCAGGAAAAGAATTGAAATATGGACTATACAAGGAAAATTTATGGAATACAAGTTTTGGATGGCATTGTAAAAAATGTAAAGAAAATACCGTGAAAACTAGGTATGGTAACTACAGTTGCGAATTATGTACTGGAATATTAAAAGCAAATGCTAAGCAGACTGGCTGTTATGATCCATACGTAGATGTTTTCCTCGTATTATACTCGGCTGTTGGCTTGTTTATTTCCATAACATCAGGAATTTTGTTTGTAACTATTCTTTCCTCGTTGATTATATATATCAAGTTCAGAAATACAGTTATTGTTCGCTCCTCAAACAAGTTCACTTCTTTTGTTCAGCTTGGAACAAATACAATATCAGCTTTAGTTATACCATTTTTATTTATTGGTAAACCTAATGCAACCATTTGTTTACTTAGACCAATTCTTATAGGTCCACTTCTGACATTAGCTACGTCGGTAACTTTAGGAAAAATGCAATCGTTTCTGATGATTTTTAAAGCAAAAATAAAGATGAATCAGAAAGAGTTGCTCATCACAAAATCCACAGAGTACGGAATAATTTCGTTATGTTCCTTCATATCAGTTATGCTACTAATAGTATCAATACAGACAGCAACTGCAAAAGTGATATTTCTGGAAACCGAAATTGACTTGTCACGTGAAATATATTGCAACACTGGTTGGCACATCCAAGTACAGTTATTATACATATTTATCCTTTATATAAGCACTGGTGTGCAAGGATTCAGAACAAGAAGACTCCCTGCAACATTCAGACACACTAAAATGTTGACACTTACTTGCTTCTTAAGTTCGCTTGTTGTTGCATGCAGCTCAGTGCTATATTTCAGTCAGTCACAAGAATTTTGGAAAGACCTGATCATTGCATGTGTGATCTTGTTTCTAATTACCGCAAATGTCTTGTCTTTATATAGCCATAAAGTCTATATGATCCTTTTCAAACCAGAGCGAAATGTCGCATCCATTGTTACCAAGGAAATAATGTTGAAGAACCTCAAAAATTCAAAAAAGCTTGTATTTTAAATAAATAATTAATATACATCAATGGGTATGTAATGAAAGATCATGTCGTAAGCGGCCTATTAGTTTTCTGTCGTGCGCTGGATTTCGACTTGAAATTAGAATATTGTAATGGGGAAATAAGACAATAGATGTTATGTATTTCTATGTTGATTCTGCAAGTTTATATTCACAGTCAATATATGAAAACTAGGGTGTTGTCTGCTCAAAGTAGAAACTTGGTGTAGTACAATAACTTCCTATTTGTTCAGTGACTTCACAAAAAAAAAGTTATTACATTGCAAAACGTTTCTATTTTAAGCAGGCAACACCTCGTTTTCATGTATTTGTGAATTTATCTCTAGAATTTGTATAACATAATTAAGATGACTCTACCATAATACAGTGTCTTTCTTTTAAGTCTTACATTCCTAATATCACGCAAAATAAATGAGGTTATTTTCGTTTAAGTGTAGCGAATTAGAAAATAATAGATCCATCTCTGGGATTTGTATAAAAATTATGCTTGATCTTGCGGTATTAAACTGTAGAATATGGAAGTATACATTGCAGTACACAGCGCTACTAGATATTGACCCGTATAACTCCGTATTCTGATCGTGTATTGCCATATATGTTCTCGCGTCTTTATTGCGGACTTTCAAAAAAACATTGCGATCTCTTTCGTGATGTTCCTCGTATTTGTAATAATTCAACAGTCATTTTGCTAATGTTTTTCATATTTCTAGGAAGCAATGATAGCAAAGATAACAACCTTCTGGGTTTTGATTTTACTTTTGTATTGCTTATCATCCTTTTTAGCTTCCCCCAGCTTATTTGATAATGCAGAGTACTTACGTTAACAAATAATAAATCTTGTGAAAAATAGTCTATAGACATTTTAAAAATAGTATAGTATGTAGCAAGTTTAATTTAAGGTATGCCAAATATTTCAGGAGAACTACAATCATGAAAAGAGATATGTGTGGCAAAGTGATATTTGTAGACTACTAGGAACAATCTCATAGTTTAGCGGTTTTAAAGGAGCCGTGTAGAAAACCAGACATAGAAACGGAAATTCAAACGAAAACAGACTGTGTGAGATACATAGCCTGCAAATCATGTGATGAGTTTTACCGACACAGCGTGAAAGACTACTGAATACGTACCCGTACAACTCCGTATTTGAACTGTTTATTATCATATATGGTAATACACCATCCGAATACGAGGTTATACGGTTCCTTATTCAGTAGTCTTTTTCGCTGTACGAATCGCATACGGTGTTCTCTCTCGGTGTCATGATGTCATGATTTCTACTGGTGTGAGCACAACCAATTGGGCAATAACTTTTTTGAAATCTGCAAGACGCTAGAACACCGTTCAATACTTTAAACAAGTTGTTGCCGAATGAGAACTTATTCTACAATTCATTCGAATAGGCCTAAAAATTAAGAGGCATTATGATTTCACTTTTCCGCATCCCTTTTTCTGTGTTGATTATTATTCTGATCAAGATTTATTTAGAGGTTGGTCTCTATACAACGAATTTCCAAACAAACTTGTTACCAGTGTCTCTTGTTTCTTTGATTTTTTTTACTGATGTATATGTCCTAAGACGATAAGCTTGTCCCCACAAAGCGCCTTTTTACTTTTTTATTTTTCCCGGACCTTATAGAAGAAACACTTTTTATAAGGTCCAAATGAAATAAAAAAAAAAGGTTAAAACACGCTGGGGACGAACTTGATAAAGAAAGACTGATTTCGTCCCCAAATTTGTTTACGAATTTCGATTTAGATACCTATAAGAGTCTTTTGTCGCGCTCCCTTTATATTGTTACTTTGGGTAGCTACATCATGTATCGAAATTAATGGTGTTTTGATAATCGAGCGTACCCCGCTGTTCAATAGCAGCAATATCAAAATGGTAAACAAACCGTCCTTGGCAGATCACAGTTGTTTGTTACGACATGCTTGCATGTTTATAAAACTAAAATAATGTTTGGTGTTTGAAAATCTAAAAAACGAAAATAAATCTTCGTTTTCAGCATTCTTATACAAAAATTGCGTGAGAAATATGAAGCGGGAATTGTTAAAACCAGAGGGAGTAGGGTAAAAACTTGTTCAAAATACGCAGTAAAGATTTTACAGTCGGGATTTGAACACCTTTTTTCCCTACTGGGGAGGGAGTTTAGTTTGAATAAATATCATCACTCCTATGAGATCTTTAATTTCGCAGTTTGATACTTTTTTAAAATATTTCTTAGGTTCTATTTATATAGAGACCGATATTTTGATCAGCCAATAAAACTCACCTTGCCAGCATAACTCATTCTTCCGTTTATATGGAAGCGATATAACTTTCATTTCGTTTCCTCAACCATTGACATGTCCATAATTATATATATTTCATGTCGCCTAGCCGATATCTCGGATGAATAAAACTCGTAAAAATGATCTGCCGGTATGACTGCATAAATTGGGATGTGACGGAGCATCGTGTTAGCTAGTTATATCGGCTGAGCGATATATCGGGCTCCGTATAAATAGACCCTTAGTGTATACGAAAGAAAATTCAATCCATATACTGATTTAATTATTTATGGTTTTGTTTTGTAAGCGTTTTTGTATTGTAATAATTATACTCTGATCACAGGGCAGTAATGGGAATATGCATGTATAACCAGACATAACATTAGTTATTTCATAACACTTCTTATAACATGGCCCAAATTTCCTACTCTGTTCACCGTGGTCGCCGTTAAATAGTTGGTTTAGTTGTTGTACTCCTTTCTACGATTTCCTCTACCAGGACACAGTTGGAAAAACTTTGAAATAACGTGTTGTTCAGACAATGTGGCCACTGGGTATGATTTTTTCACTCTCATTTCTTTGCTTTACCAAGAAACTTTCGCTTAATCATATTAGTAGTGGCCGCACCCTACCATAATGTGCTGTTTAACGTTTTTACCACTATAGTTGTCTTGCTGACACTTCCCAACACTTAGTAACAATCTATAACACAGATTTGCTGGGAACCTCAACTTCATATCATCTCCCGATCGGTACTTCTTGGTCATAACCTGAAGCCATATATTAGCTAAGTGGAAAATCCTAATTATAGGATATATAGCTATATTTCAATTCGTTATTTCATGACATAACTTGTGTTTTGGGTGTTTTAGCTACGTTATATGTTTTGTTCTTTTTGGATTATAGTTGTGAAAGGTTTCATCCAAATGCCACAGTGTGATTCGATAGTTATGAAAAGGGTTGAAGATGAATCCCCCCCAAATGAGCAAATCTGGCAGAGGAAGTATATAAGGAGAAGTCTACAGGAGAACTCTGAATATTCGTCTATGACAAGAGATGGAAACAACAACAACAAAATGATAGGTAATAAAGATAGCTGCATGCATTGGACCATTTTTACATCGTTGTTTTTGCTTACTTGAGCAGGAAGATGTCCATTTTGTTAAGGCCGTTAATAAATCGAGATTTTTTCACAAATACGCATGCTCGAAATAAATTCCGCGCGGTATTTTCCCGCCGGGGAAGTAAATATCTCCGAATGGAAAACGGCCTTTATTCCCTCAGTTAGGACAAATATCTGCAGCTTCTTTTCGATCATACAAATGTTGTTGTTGTTACAAAAATGAAAAACTTCGCTCTTTCACTTCAACAATCAGCTTCAAAAAATATTGTCGGAGAAATTATAGCCACAGAAATATTAATTACGGCTTATGGTATTTTTTGTGCATTGACTACCGAGTAAAGTGGCGTAACTATTTTCCACATTTCTATTCATATATGGAATGCTTGCGGTGCTGTATTAGCCGGGTGGGAGTGATTCGTTGCGAGAATTCGTTGCGGACGGACGGACGGATACAGGATTGGTATTTCAAACAATCTCTGCCTTCAGCGAAATTGAATAAATTACTTCGGTGGGATTGGGACACACTCCACAAGAACGACAGTACTTTTAAAATAATTATTTGTACAGATCTCAAATACTTTAAACTTTGTCAAATTCTGCATAATTCAACTCACATGATTTTGGAAAGTTCCATGAGAATAGCTAGCATTTGTTCTATAAAAGCTATTGTTCATTTTTCGAAACCATATTTAAAATTACTATTTATTTATTTTGTTTATATTTAATCGTTCAACAATGAACAAATTAGTAATAAAATACTTGGTCTTGGCACTACAATTATTACGTCGCTATCTGTTGACGTCATTTAGTAACGTTGGAACCGGTTTTAGAAAATGTTATTCTTTTTGCCAACTTTGGCGCGTCATTCCGATGATTTAACGAGTACCTGTGAAATAACCGTAGCTTGGCATTAATTATTGGAAATATATTACTATTCTGAATCTCGAAACATAATTAAAGCTAATCATTTGTTATATAAGAGATTGATCCACTAGCCATATTTAATTGCTGACGTCAGCAGTCCATGTGTCCATATTTCGTTTCTTCGTTTTCTATTGCATAAAAACATTTTCTAAACTTGGATGTTTTTGTGATGATGTCTTGAAAGTTTATGTATATACTTTATCCACGCAATATTATATGACATTGAAAATGTTGTAGTGTTGAGAATCATTGTTTAGTTAGCATAATAGAGATAAATTTTATGATTATTTTGCTCCGTTGTGATACAGAAAATCCGCCATTTTGAAATTCGGAAGCCGTGCCGGTAAACATTTAGGGAGATTCCTTTTTGCTGACAACAAGTCTCTAGCTATATATAACAAATGATTATCTTTAATTGGTTTCGGAAGTAAACGAGATTTTTCGTATGCATTTTGCACTAATAAATGATTTTGACGACATTCCAAAATTAATTTTATGTCAAGTTGTTCATAACATACTGTCATGCAAAATTTATGGATTCTATAATCCATCCGGCAAATACCTGTTCAAAGTCAGCAAAACAACGTTCTTTGAACGTTGTTCTAACGTTATTTTACTGACTCTGAGCAGGCTTTTGCCGGATGAGAAGTGTCAAGTGTCAAGTTCTAGGATGATGAACAGGGAATTTATTACTGCTCATAAATAAATTAGTTATATCAATTATACTACAAATCATTGCGCATACCTAAAATAGGCGGCTAAATGCTTGAAAGAAATTTTTCAATTTCACTATTTTGAGCAAGTACACTTCACGTTTTACTTGTAGATAAGATATTGGTGTTGAATCAGGATCTGCCGAATTTGGATATCATTATTTTCTTTATATTGAGACCGAGAAGTTTCGTTTTTTCTTATAACAGATATCCCAGCCGGCAAAAACCTGTTCAAAGTCAGCAAAATAACGTTAGAACAACGTTCACAGAACGTTGTTCTAACG
>JAULBZ010002989.1:6406-17440 GCA_032360805.1 Neoturris breviconis
ACATAAATAATAATAAGAACATATTTCAAGATGTTTTTATATAATCTGTATTATATTGTAGGTTCCTAGGTAAGTATAATGTTTTTGTATAATCTAACGTCAAGCTTGCTTATTGTACGCATCCATATATACCACGAAGCGGTAATGGCTGGTAAAATAGAACTATACAAATATATGCAACTATACAACTTCTCCAACTACAGCACTCCATATATACAAATTATTTGTTTACCTATTAGCTATCAAGCCACCAATAATCTGACATTATATACACCCGGTGGGATGACAAATTTACGTTGAATCAATATAGTGAAACAAAGCTTTATTTCCACTATGCATAAAGTTCGCGTAAAGTTCGCCGCGAAAGTCAAAAGAAAACATTCCTTGTTAGAATTTGACGTTACACATCATGTGACTGCAATTTCGTCCTTTAGAACTACTTCTTTTGGATTTCGTAACGAATTATTCGCCTAGTAGAACCTATCCTTAACGTTGTTTCGACGTTGATCCAACGTCGTGTGTCTGTTAGTGGGGTTCGGCTAGTGTTGTCTCTATTCTAATTATCCCAAAATCAGATATTCATGAATATCATGGTCAAATGACGCTGAATCAGTTCTAAAACGTTGATTCAGAAACGGTTCCCCGAAATTTGACCACGATCATTCAAAAACTAAAAGTAATGTATTAATTATAAAACAGATCGAAACAGCCACACAGTATCATCTAATGTACTGTCGAAAAAAGGGTCTCGTAACTTCGTCGCATGCACAACTATTTCCACAGTTCTAAGTATTCTAATGCACCGTTAGAGCTTTCTTTACAGTACAATATTGATCTCTCTTCTGCAAAATGTTTATACATGTAATACATAACCCATATAGGTATCCTCTAATGCACAGTCCAAGTATTTCTTTCAATGCACGAATTCCATCTTTAATGCACATTCAAAATAATTTCATCAAATTTACATTCAAAATGGTTTCATCAAATGCACGGTCATAAACGGTCGTAAACAGTCCAATGTACAATCCGAGTGGCATCACCTGAAGCACAACCTAAAAACATCTATGATGCACCGAATTCAACAGTTTAATTTAATGCACAGCCTCAATATTAATGCACAGTCCAGAGTTTAAAACAGTTCCGTCTAAAATATAGCCAAGCACGTTCTGATTGAATAAATGTAATGCCCAATGAAAGGCCTTCACATATAATGTACAATCTAAAGTACAATCGCATCTAATATACAATAATCTAGTAACATGTCACAAAGCAGTTAAATATAATGCACATTCTAAAAGAGTTTCGTTTATTGCATACCCTAGCCGCACCTACTGCACAGTTTAAGAAAGGTTCTAACAAATGCACAATCAGAAACAGTTTCCTTCAATGCACATTCAAAACAGATTTAACTAATCCACATTTGTAACACAGTTTTCTGTCTATTATCATCTAATAGTTCCAATAGTGGTTTGATCTCATACCCAGTTCCATATGCACAATTCGGTCCGTTTAAAATGCACATTTCGAAATAATACCATCTACCACCATGCACGCTCCAAAACGGTTCCGTCTAGAGTCAAGTTTAAGACAGCTGCATCTAATGTGCAGCTCAATCTATTTAACCGCACATTGATAACAACACAGCTCTACGTAATGGCTAACCTAACTTTATTACAACATTTTTGGATCTAATGCACATCCCAAATGAATTCTATAATGAACAAATGGTTCCATCTAATGTACAGTCTGAAATGGTTCCATCCAATGCACAGTCTGTAATAGTTCCATCCAATGCACAGTCTGGAATAGTTCCATCTAATGCACGTCCCAAATGAATTCTATATTGAACAAATAGTTCCATCTAATGCACAGTCTGAAATGTACCATCTAATGCACGTCCGTCTACTGCAAAGTTTGAAATAGTTCCTTCTACTGCACAGTCCAACTGGTTTCATCTGATATACAATCAAAGCGATTGCATTTAATGCACAATCTACGGTTCAATCTAATGCACGGTACAAAGAGATTCTATCAGATGGGTAATCCAACCTTCGTCAATGCAATGCACATTTTGATATGCAGATTTTACCTTGCACAATCTCAAACAGTTTCTTCTGATGCACAGTCCAAGCAGTTTTACCAAATGCACTACCAGAAATACCGTTATCAGACTTTATCCTTCTAATGCCCAATTTAAATCAGTTTCATATTTGATTTGATATGTTAATTTCTCCCAACCACAGGATCTGTATGTAATGATTTACGAGATGATTGCAAGCTACTTGGAGAAGAATACGGATGGTGTTCCAGTAAGAGAGAAGCAATGGAAAAAGTGTGCGCAAGAACATGTAACTATTGTTCAGTAGTACCACAGGTTGTTATTGCAAGAAAGGAAATTACAAAACCACCACCTACCGGTGTGACTCAAGCACCTAAAGGTAACCCATATCGTGTTAACTCTTTGAACTGAGACGCCTAAAGGTAATTCATATCGTATAGGTTCAGTCCTAAAAAAAGCACTTAAATGTAATCCATCGTGTGGAATTAGCCCTTAGAAGTAAGACATCTAAAGTTAATCCATATCGCATGAATTTAACCCTTAAAAAAGTATCCAAAAGTAATCCATCGTCAAATGCCTTCTTTTGGATCTGCCTTTCAAATGACCATAACCTTTTGTTTCCCACTTTTAAAATTTACAAGAATACATAATGGGTTTAGCCGACCTCGACATATTAAATGTCGGTTTTTGGATCTGCAATTCAAGTGAGCATAGCTTTTTGCGAATTCTCCATCAAATGACCTTGAGATCACTAGTTCAAGATTTTTTTTAACAAAAAGGAGATCATGGATGGATAACCACACTCCAAATATATATTCAACTTTGTTCCATACGAAGTACTTGTACTCTACCATTGCTGTGTAATATGTTTTTACTGACAGCCTTTACTGACCACCGGGAGTACAATTCCCTAGCTACTCTTTTTTTATAAAAGAAACATGGAAACACTGTGCTCAGTAAAAATGTAAAAAAGCGATTCTCCTCTGTGCTTTATATACGATTACTTAGTCATGTCAAATTTTTATACCCAATGTCAAAAGTTAGAAGGTTAAAGAGGACTGTGTATTACCATATGTGGCGTGTATTACTAAATATGGCTATACACGGTCCATATAAGTAGCTATATGTGTCTATTGTCAGTAGTCTTTCACGTTGTGAAAGTGATTTATATTCACAATCAAATTGTTACTACTGTTGAATAGGTTCAATAGGTATCAATAGGTGTCTTCAAAATTTCAGTTCCGTATGTTTCCGTATGTTATGTTCAAAGAGAAAAAACAATCAGCCATTCCAATTTCGTTGACACAAACTCTCCCTTTCAGATACCATTGTTGACATAAACTCTCCCTTTCAGACGCCATTGTTTACATAAACTATTATTTATTTATTTAGTTGCTATATGCGAAGATCGCATGAAAGGATGTAGCTTTATACAAACAAGAGGATGGTGTAAAACTAGAAAAACTCAAATGGAAAGTAGATGCAGAAAAACATGCGGATATTGTGGTAAGGGATAAAACTTGTTCAAAGTCCGCAGTAAAAACGCTACCCAGTGGGCAAAGATTTGTTCAAGGTCCACAGTAAAGACGCTAGAACAACGTCTTTGTAGAAGGGTAGAAGATGGGTAGAAGATGGGTAGAAGATCAATTATAGTCTGCATTGAATATATCCCAGTCGGCACACAACGTAGTAACAACGACGTTGTTACGACGTCAAAACGAAGTCGCAACGTGGTTTTAACGTAGTTACGACGTTGTTACTAGGTCGTGTGCCGGAAGCGATAATGTATTGTAGCCATAATAATGGAACCATTATTGTATGCTTTTATTTGTACTTAGAATTTCCAGGTGTTTACTCCTTTCCAGTGAGGTACAGCTTGTTCAAAGTACGCAGTAAGGTCGCTAGAAAGTTGTTGAAAACGTTGTTCTAGCGTCTTTACTACAGGCGTTGAACAAGTTGTTCTTACATGAATTCATCTTTGTTCTAGATCCTTGTTCAGACACACGAAAGGATTGTTTTCATCACAAATCAGCCGGTTGGTGTGAAACAAAGAAACAAGCTATGGCTAAGGCTTGTCCAAGGACTTGTAATCTTTGCTGTAAGAATATAACAGTGGGAAAAACTGCCGTACACGGTCCCACATTTCCCCCGTATCTTCTCCGTATTTAGACTGCGTATTACCATATATGGCAATAAATAGTCTATATACACAGAAATATACGAGACTTTCGCGCTTTATATGTTGTCATGCCATATGCCCATATCTATATTATTTGAACTTCAAATATTGTTTTAAAAATCCTCTTGATAAAGTTGAGAACACAGCACAGCACATTCTACACTGTCTTCTAAAACTCTCCAAAATAAATAGCGACTAGAGCGCAAATGTTAAGTGATATAGGATTCATAATTTGCATTCTTTAACACTGACTAGAACACACATTTTCAAAATACAGAGTGAATGAGTGCTGAATATGGTCTGTATATCTCCGCACATTGGCTACATATCTCCACAAATGGACTGTATATTGCCATATATGTACTGTGTATTGCTATATATGTACTGTACATTGCCATATATGGACTGTGTATAGCCATGTAGAAATTTGGCTTTGTGACTAAGCGATATCAAATAATTTCTTCATTTTAGCACCTGTTTGTCAAGACAAAAATAAAGGTTGCAAGAAAATGAAAGGTCTTGGTTTTTGTGAATCACGTGCCTCTGCTATGAAGAGTATCTGTCCTAAAAGTTGTGGAATATGTGGTGGTAAGTATACACACAAACTACCTGTCAACACCGAGCGTGGCTGCCCGACAATGTCTATGGGGGAGTGTTTTAACCCTATTTGGCCTGGGTGGGGGAGCAATAATGCTCCTCTCTCAACCTTTTAAGAACTCCGAAACGATAAAGGGTAGCGAGTTGCAACTTTTCGACTTTTATTATTTATCTATTAGCCAATATTTCATGACCGTAGAATCATTACTTCTCGAGGTAACTGCTATGTGGTGAAATCCTTATAATATCTCAGGCCAAATGAAAGAGAAAGGTCCAAACCAAATAGGGTTTATATGATGTTGAATTTGATATACTACCAATTGTAGTAGAAAAAAATATGATCATCCAAAAACCAAATCATTTCGCTTTTCTTTAAAATAGCTGGAACGATTACCGAGTATCTCTGTATATGGACTTTATATTACCATATATGGCAATACATTGTTCTTATATGGAGATATTCGGTACTGTATTTTGTAGTCACGCTGTGCATTATTGTTATTTTTATTTAGGGGCAGCAAACACAACAAACCCGAATGTTATCACAAGAACGACAGCTGCACCGCCCCCCAAAACTACAAAGCCACGAGGTTAGTATTTTGATTTCATGTCTAATCGTGGTCAAATCTCGACGAAATTATTCTAGCGTCTTTACTGCGGACTTTAAACAAGCCACTGAGTTAGCACTCAACTAGAATAGAGAAGGAATACTTATTCTAACGTTTCGTCATATGCCATGGATGTTGGTGATCCTAGCTAATATATGAGGCTAGTTTTGCAAGATATAACTTATTATTCTGGAACCTCCTGGCATTATATTTTATGTAAAGAACTTGATGGTCAAGATATATCGATATTCCAAGGGTTTATCTTGTATTCAGGTTACCCCCTAAAAATAAGAACAAGTGCAAAAGAATGACCGTCAAAATATTGGAATGACGGGTGATCGACGTAAAATCCTTGAGCTTTTTTGTTATGTTTTGGTACAAATAGGAGTTTCTTGAAGATTAAATTTTTGGGTTATACTGGTACTGCCCCTTTTAAATTGCTGGGTTATCGAGGTACTGCCTCTTTTAAATTGTTGGGTTATACTGGTACTGCCCCTTTTAATTTGTTGGGTTATACTGGTACTGCCTCTTTTAAATTGTTAGGTTATCGAGGTACTGCCCCTTTTAAATTGTTAGGTTATCGAATTACTGCACCTTATGACTTGTTTGATTATCGTGGCACTGTTCCCTTTTAATACTGCTCTTTTAGGGGCGGTACCATATATGGTGTTATAAACGAACTACATTTTACCATATATGGTATATTATACACGGACTACATTTTTACCATATATGGTATTATACACGTACTACGTATTACCATATATGGAATTATACACGTACTATGTATTACCATATATGGAACTATACACGGACTACCTTTTACCTTATGTGGTAATATACGCAGACTACGTATTACCATATACGGAATTATACACGTACTACATCTTACCATATATGGTATTATACACGTACTACGTATTACCATATATGGTATTATACACGTACTACGTATTACCATATATGGAATTATACATGGACTACCTTTTACCATATGTTGTAATATACGCGGACTACGTATTACCATATATGGGATTATACACGTACTACATCTTACCATGTATGGTATTAAGATCTTACCAACCAAATATCATTTCTATACTGAATATTTCTTATTCAATCTTTTTTAGTGCTTGGTTGCAAAGACGCATATGGAAGAGAACGTTGTGAATATTATTCTCATATTGGATGGTGTGATAAGTATGCAAAGATAAAAACAAATTGTCACGATACGTGCGTTTGTAACGCTGTAGCACCTGTTGCCATACCAGAAAGTCAAAAATGTAAGGACACAAAGCTTGGATGCTGCTGGGATAAAAAGACAACTAAGAGAGACGCGGCTGGTCAAAATTGCCCAGGTATAGTAAAATAATTTACAGTGACACTCGAAGGCATTCTCCTACGCAGACTTTCAGAAGACACAAAGCCACAACTGCGTGTAGTGATTAAGGGAAGGGTAGTGAGTAACCGCATTAGCCTAGTCGTGGTAGCTCTCTGAAGCGTATCACTCCAGTCTATCTGCATAGAACGAACTGTTTATTTGAGATTACGCAAGACCTCGAATATATATCGCAATGTCAAAACCACGCGATTCATTTTAAAATATTTTTTAAATTTATTATTGGACAACTAAAGCAAGGCCAAGGGTTTTAAAACGAAATAGAAATATAGAACAAGAAATTTGGTATACAAATTTGTGGATAGCTACAAAAGTATAAAATTTAGTTTAATTTATTAAAAAATATGTATCCTATTTACAACTTTGTAGAGTTTAGAGTTTTATTTACATTGAGTTTAAACATCGCCAGATTATATGAAGACGGGAACGAATCATTGGGCAAAGAGTTCCACAGCTTTGTGGTACGAGAAAAGAAGCTAGTTGCATGAAATTTACTGCGAGATTTAGGAATGTCGAGAAGGAAAGGGTGATTTGAACATAAAACATTTTACAATTGACTAGACGCCGCGCCCCAACTGCCATAGGTGCTTCCAAATGACGTATCGATAAGATTTATTTTCCACATCGTATTCATTCTTACTTCTAGGATGTGCTGATGACAAACGTTTTGTTGTTCTGTGTGGACGTTTTGGTGGTGATTGCACAGGCTCTGGAAGTCTAGCAAAATCTTTACATAAATATTGTCCTAAAACATGCAAGTTATGCTGTAAGTAGTTATCATCATGTAAACAATATGACAACTTGTTCAAAGTCCACAGTAAAGATGCTAGAACTATATTTTCAGTTGTGTTCTATCGTTTTTAGTGCGGATTTGAACATTTTTTACTTATTGGGTATTCTTTGTTAACATTGAAGGGGTTTGAGTTACAAAAAACTTTCATATATAATATTGCGACTCTCCCAGGATTTCTCTACTTTAAAAAGAAATGTGTCATCCTAAAGTTAAGAATTTATTAAAATCTTTTACACTCGTCTCATTTATGATAAAACAATCCGTTTCGACTGACATTTTTCTCCAAATGGTGCGTTTTTATCGATGCCGTAAAATCTTCTTCTGCTCCTTAGTTTATAAGAGTAATTTGATGTAAAATTATTTCTATTACAGAACATTTTTACTTCTCGTGTGAGAATTACAGTGCTGGTACCGCATATAAAGTTTGCATGAGTTTGTAACTTAGTAAGGTTAGGTTAGGGCGCCCGTTTTGCAGCCAACAGGATTGGAGTGTGGTCTCTCTCACTAAGTCTAATTATTTCATTTAGAGCTGGAAACATAAAGAAGAAAAGTATTGTTGCTTTATTGCACATTTGGCACCTCATCATTCAGTTTCCTTTAATATGGCACACGTAAAAGAAAATATTTCTCTTTGAGTTCGTATGACTCCGTATACAAACATCGTGGTCACACGACGTCGCATTACCTTTAAATTATGTAAATATATCACCTAATTTGATCATGATGTGCCCAACGAAGGAAAATCTTACTTCAGTTCCGTTAAATATTATGGTTATTTGTTTACTTTTAAGTTAAAATGGTAGATGAAGCTGCATATCATCATTTAGTAGAGAATCTAAACTGAAAACTTTAGCGCTGTGTCATTCATAATTTTATTAAGATACAGTATATTATGAAATAAATAGTTTCCGTCCTACAGAGGAGAGCAGAGTCAATGAATTGGTAAGATAACAGGTTCGTTGATTAACACTCTCCTCCACAAAAACTACACGACGTCAGATCAACACCCAAATAACATCAAAATGACCGGCGTGATGTCATTTTTACGATTTTGATTCAACGTCGTGTGTCTGATCATAGTAGGCAAAAACTTGTTGAAAGTCCGCAGCAAACATGCTAGAACAACGTCGCTCGACTCTAAACAAGCTTTTGCTGATTGGGATGACACGATATATCCTCATTTGTTGTATAGTTAATTCATTTGTGTGTTGTCATAGAAATTGTACACTAACATATGTAAATATTTCTGCAGGCACTAAACGACTGATCAACGTCAAAAAGACGTCATTTTCGATGTCGGGACGTCAAAACGATGTCTTTTCGACGTTGATAAGACGTCGCGTGCCAGCAGGAAAATGGTTTCTCTCGTGATCAGAAGTGATCTAATATACTTCCGAATGACGGCAGTATCATTCGAACTGCTTCCCTTGCACCACGTCAAAACGACGTCATTGTTTCAAAATAGAACGATTTCGTCTATCCACCGGAGGCCGTGCTAAAAATCATTAGAACAACATTTGACCCACTGATGTGAACGTTGCTTCAAGATGATTTCACCACAGTAAGAAATGATTACCTTGTATACAAGGTAGAAAGCATAAGTTCACATAGATTGCTTTGCAGTATATGAAAGAATCCATCTCAGTATTTTGACTGCAAAAGAAACTACGATGAAGAGTGTTTTTCCAACCAGCATACAATTGGGTTGTTTCTTAGTTGCTTTTGCTCTTCTCTACAACTATTAATTTAGAGTTGATCCTAATCTCGTCAGGATATTATTAATCAACGTTGAAACATTACTTTGTATAGTGTCCCCACTGAGTACTTCCTAGCAAAATCACCAAATCGTCAAGAGAGTAATTAATGAAATTATAAAACCGTGTTGACGACACGACGTCTGAACGTTAATTGGACGTCTATTTCCAGTGGGCAAAGAATTGTTCAAAGTCAGCAGTAACGAAGCTAATATACCACGTTTTCAACTTTCTTCTAGCTTCTTTCTGCTGCTGACTTTGATCAATTTTTGCGCACTAGCTTATCTATACTTTTTAGTTGTTCGTCCGAAAGAGGTGGGACATTTTTTCTCTTAAAATGTTATTTACCATTAGCAGTTTTTCTTGTTAGGTTGTAAATAAAAACCATATTGTCCATCATACTGTACGAAAAAACACCATGTTAACTAATATACTGTATAAATATAAAAATGACTTAATTTAGTTGTATATATATTTTTCATTTGTGAATTACAAAGTGAACTACCATATAAGGTGTCCTTCATTTTTTCCTTCTTAAGTGGGCTAAAACCTTCATTCCTTCCTAAGTGTGAAAAAACCTTCATCCCTTGCTAAGTGTGAAAAAACCTTGTTTAATGTCATTCCTTCCTAAGAGGCCTAAAACCTTGTTCAAAGTCAGCAGTAAAGACGCTAGAACAACGTACTGCGAACTTTGAACAAATTTGCGCACACTGGGTCGTTTCGCAAAACATCGCCATTTTATAACGCATTCCCCTTAACCCTAATAGGACTAGGCTTTTATGGGGCTGAAAAAACTGGGGGAGGGAGGAAGCGGATTCCATGGATGTTGGTGATCCTAGCTAATATATGAATGGATGTTGGTGATCCTAGCTAATATATGAACGGATGTTGGTGGTCCCAGCTGATATATGAATGGATGTTGGTGGTCCCAGCTGATATATGAGGCCAGTTTTGCAAGATATAACTCATAATTTTGAAACCTCCTGGCAAAGAAAGATTGTTATACTTTGTTATACTTTATGTAAAGAACTTGATGGTGTCATGATATCTTGATATTCCAAATAAGGCTACCTAACTCGGCATTTGATTGGTTCATAAGAAAGTAGAACTAATTTGATTTTTTAGAAAATAAAAGGCAACAAAAACCTGATAATTGAAGTCACAAAAGCTCATACAATTAGATTGTTTTATTATATATTTTTCTAATCGTATTAACCCTATTTCAACCGGGTTATCTCCGGGTGGGCAGATCTTGTTTCCGATTTTGAATTTATACATTAGAGGTAGCGTATTTTCTTAGGATTTTCTGTGTTTTTTAGGCTCACTTTCTTATAAAAGTACTTCATATAAAAAACCCAACGTATAATGTCAATACAGTACAAAACACGCCATTTTATCTAATATACTGCATGAATATAAAAATGACTTGAATAATTTAGGTGTATGTATTTTATATTTCTGAATTACAAGATACAAAGTTAGCAGTAAAGACTTGTTCAAAGTCAGTAGTAAAGACGTTGTACAACGTTGTTCTAGCGTCTTTACTACTGACTTTAAACAAGTTATTTTGCCCACCGAAATGATTTGTTTTCAAATGATGGCTGGTGCAAATGAGCACCTCTTCAAAACGTTACTGGTGCAA
>JAULBZ010002990.1:0-17429 GCA_032360805.1 Neoturris breviconis
ACTACTGCCATATTCGATCATCTTTTAACATCGTCTACCTGCTCTCATGCACATTTTGATAACTTTTCTGTGCTAGCCGTGAGTCCAACAATTTTAAACTCATGTTGATGGAGAGTCTTTTAATTGCGCGTGATTGTCCTATTCTCAAATGACTCTATTGTAATATTTTTACTTATAAACTCTAACAAAACTGTATAAAATCAGTGTGATCATGCTTGCTTGAACCAAGCGAAAGCTTACAAATACATGGATTCGTGTGGTTTTTTATTTACAATATTATTTTCGTCGACCACTACAATTTTAAAATTCTTTATCGATTCTCAAGATGTTGTATTTTTGAGGTTTTTGAAGAAACCAATTTTGGTTAATTTATGCATAAATTAGGACATCATAGTTTAGTAGTCCTTATTGGCAAGGTACTTATTGTTAATATCTTTGCTGGTAATGCTGATTGGGGTATAATTTTCCAGTTATGTAGATTATCGTAAACTACATCTTTGATAGCAAAAAACATTTTCTCAAATCACACCTGTAGCTACTTCCAGCCCCTTTGTATTATTGCGGAAATTGCACTATTGCACTACTACTATATACTACTACTACTACACTACACTACTACTATATATTATTATTATGAGAACAATATCTGTACCAATTTTCATTCAGACATTCAAAGTAGTTTAGAAGTTTACGTGGCGAGGCATTTTGACCCCCCCCCCCCCCTCCCTCCCCAGAATAAAATATGCTACCAAAAGGACCCCCAGATAAAGTAGGGTTAATGATATACTTATTTATTGGAATATTTTTCCTCTCTTATTCAAAATTTTACATATCCTTAGGCATATTAATTTTCACATGCATCAATTTCTGCTTTTTCTTTTGTTGTAAAAACAAAGTTTTCATGCATATCAAAGCACGTAATAAATGCACATGAAGATTTATGTACACAAAAAGATTTTGAATTTCTCTCATTCTTTTAAGATTCTGATTTAGAATAGGAGAAAATAAAAATTCTGCCAATTTATTCACTTATTCTCCTTAGTACAAGCAATGAAAAACCTGTGTTCTGTGTTCTGTTTTCCTTCTTTGACTCTTGTTCTTTCAGAAAAGCTTTCTTAAAATTCGTGAAAAATAGTAAATGCGAAGAAGAAAAAACACTTAAAAACTAATACGCCAAAGGCAGAATTTTGACTTTTACAGGCTACATTGTGCTACCAATAAACCATAGAGTAACTCACCTGGCAAATTTATGTTGGCTAAGCAATAGTACATTCCCACGAACAATATTAACAATAGTAGATTTATCATCAGGACTTCCATGCTCAAGGACATGTTGTATAACATAGTTACCATATTGATCTTGGATTAAACGTTCCGTGTGATCATGTAACTCACCCAGAATTGGTGAAGTTTGCTCCGTTGTACAATGTTCGAGTATTCTTTGAATTACTCTGCAGCCATATGGATGAGTAGATAATGCAAAAACCTAGAAAATAGTAAGGCATAGTCCTTTTATAGAAATATCTTTTAAATATCCTTTAAATGTTGAATCCAAATTGGTCAACCTTGTTCCCAGGGCTTCTTGCCTTTTTGAACACGGAAGAGCGGCGAAGAAAGCCCTGGCCTCTGCCGGTCGATTCTGCAAACTGATTGGCTCTGAGATTCTAATATTGTCATAATGTTATATGGGAACGAGGTTGCAAATTGGTTAGGTATGTTATTACACTTGGCATAAATATTATATGAACACAAGAAGAACGTCAGTCTGAAGAGGTTCGAGTAGGAAAATTAAAAAGTCTTAAGTTGTGCACAATAAGTTGTTCTTTTATGACGAACATACCAAAAAAATCTCAAAAAAATCCCCACCCCTAAAAATAACTTTTTCAATATTATTTTTTTTACAGTAAGTGAAATAGTTAAGTACATGATGTTGATGATTTTAAAATAAATAATTTGAAGAGATAGGCATGTTGTTTCAAAAAATGTTTAGTTCCTTAAAGTTTATGGAAGTTTCTATAACAAATTAAGATTTTCCTTTTGGGTATTAACCGAAACTCATAATATAACAACAATATGTTTCAACCCTCACCAAAAACTTCAGCTAATAGTAACTAATTGGAGATTTTGAAATTCACCACCCTAAATCTTGGGAGAGTGCATACTATGAAGGTTTACAAAACTTATAATCCATTATAAAAGGAACAAACTAACCAGGGACATATCTAGGGCAATTTTGATACCGGTGTACAGGTTCTCATTCTCCTTTTTATGATACTAAATTACACCATCTCTCAATTCTGGTATCAGAAAAAGGCTAGCCTTTACCTGTACCATTCAAATAAAAAATGAAATAGAAGCAAAGGTATCATTTACTATTTTAATGCGCCCAAATGAAGGCTTATATGCTCAAAACAGGTATGCCCAAAAAAGCCCTGGATATGACACTGCTAACACCAAATATTTTTTCCTGATGCCAGAGTTTTTCTGATGATCACAGTGGATAAATATGATTGGTCATGTCCAAAATCGATTTATGTTTGGCGAGCCCTTTTAAAATATGACTATGAATGCTGGAACAGAATTTCAAAATGCTAGCACTTTGGGAACATGGTCTATTAAGAAAAGCGGGCCATCGCAAAGGGATAGCAATAGCCCATCCAAACTTAACTTGGTGGGTTAAAAATACATATGAGCAATAATAGATACTGCCTAAAATTTACGATATTTAGCAATAACCAGCAACAATATTAGTTCCCACTAACACCGAAACCTAAGTTATTGCAATTTACTGCCAAATAGCAAATAAGCTATAAGAATATTATTTAAAACAAAACATACTTGGCCTTGGAATGCATCAATGATGAATTGCAATTGTACTGAATCAACACATTCGATACATTTCTGTACAACATGGTTACCATTTTGATCTTTAACACATTTCAAGACATGACCATCTAATTCACGAACAAGTTCACTCTATGAAGAATTAATGAGAAATCAAATAAAATTATTTATGAAACAAGTTAATTTTTTCTTCAAACAAAATTTAAATTTTGTCTAATTAGGCCACTTGCAGACGATTCTCAGTTCGTAGTCCCAGCGCTCAAAAAATCACAGTCACTGACCGGCAAAAACACAAGCTTGATCGGTAAAAAATTCAATACTGTGATCATATTGACCGGTAACAATTTATTTGTATGTATGGGTGTAAGTTCAACTTAATGATAAAACTAGATATATATATATTTTTTTTTTTTACGAAGTTTAAAACAATAATCAATTAAAATGCGCCATTATTTTTATAAAATTGTCAATGCGGTGGAAGGACTACAGCACTCAAAATAACTTTTAAAATGTTGCCGACCAGCGTGATCGTAAATGTTCTTACCCTAGCTGTCATCGCCAAACTCTGACGGTCATCGTAAATTTTTACTTCTGGTATATAATTCGGGCACTTCCGTAAATAAAAGCCCTGGTGTGCAGGATAAATAAGGAACAACTTACGTGTATCGAAATTTCTGGAGGAATGGTTTCCAAAGCTTTTTGAATAACTCTACAGCCATACATTTGCAATGCTAATGGTAGAACATGGCCCTTAATTCTTTGAGCCAGTAATAGCTTTTGTTCTGGCGATCCAAATTCAAAAAACTTTTGAATGACATAATTTCCAAACACATCGGTCATCAAACTATATGCTGCGGTCAATATTTCATTAAATACCATATTTTTTTCTAAGATACTAGCTCTTTCTAATTTCTGTTGGATAAACCTTGAGCCATGCTGATCTTGAGAAAACTCTACAATATGTCGTTGGAGATCATGTAACTGCAAATTTGGGTATCTATTGTTCCTGAAATCTTCAAGTAGTTTTGAACGTCCACTGTCTCGTCCACCAGCACGTCTATACAACCCAGTACTTGATCCAAATATAGAGCTACCAAGTTGGGCAGTACCATACCTTCTAGAATCACTAGTGGGATTAAGTAGGCTTGCATATCCAGACAATCTGCTGTTAGCAGGTGATCCAATATCAAAAGAAGCTTGAGCTTGTGAATGCAATGGGGAAGTATTGGGATTGCTGATGTTAAGGGCATTAGCTAGGGGTGTATTTACTGACAATGAATTGTAAGAGCCAACCATTCCTGGTTGATATACAGGTGTTGCACCAGTGCGTTTAGATGGTCCAAGAGCACTGTAAACATCTCTTGGACCACCTGGAGAAGGTAATGGGCCAGTTGCAGTCGATTGCAAATGACCTCCTATTACACCAACAGGTCCATTTTGACCAGGAAGTGGACCAAGTTGACCAGTAGATAAGTAGCCAAGGTTAATCCCTAAACAGAAGGAGAACAAACATACTCCAGCAGTTGTGTTTAAACTTATCAGATTTTTAGGGGGAGGTAGTGTTTATTCGACAAAGGCATTTAATCGATCCTTTATGGTATGAACCTAGATTTAATGAAAACAAACTTTCTTTTGGATTCTAGGTTGAGAAACTCTTATACAAAAACAGTTAGAATCAAAGGTACGGTATTGTAAAGTAGCCCACCAAACCCACTGAAAGTTAAACCTAAGCAAATAAACATGATTTGCATACACACAATAATGCAGTGTTTGAAACATGTCTTTATGAAGATGGTAGAGTTTTAGGTCAAATAAACATTTGAAAAACCATTTCAAGGTCAAATTGTGTCAGGTCACTGCAAAGAGGTTCGGAAATCCCAAGTTACGGAGCCTGAGTTACGAATATGACGTCATAACCCGAGTTAACAAGGTTTCGTAACTCTGTAATTTAAACATAAATATAATTTCCAACTTATTTAACTTGAGAATTTTAATTAAAATAACATTTCTGAGTTTTCCGAGTTATCTCAAAAGTTTCTTTAAAACTTCTTTTAGAAGTATTTATTTCAAATATTTGATATTATGAAGGAAATGAGGTTTATGGTCAAATTATCAAAATTATTAGACATGCTCGATATAACTGTTTTTGTTTTGTTTTTTTTATATCTGACCTAGCCTCTTCAAGTTTCAAGTCTAGTTCCAAAAATTGGTTTTAGGCAAAAATTAAATTATTTTACTTTGACTGAAACTTAAATTCTTCTGTTGTTTTGGCTGAAGATGAATCTGACTTAGTTTTGGAGTTCCCTGGAAATTATGATAAAAGTCAACCTCGATCCCAGAGCTACCGTTCTCACCGATTTAGACTTCCAGAGAAAAGAAGCTTAAAATTATGTCAAGTCACTGAGGAGGAGTGGTGAAATTTCATATCAAAGATAAACACAAAAACTTTACATGTTATTAGGATTTAATGTCCTTATTAAGTTGATAAAGTTTCAGATCAAACAGACAATTGGAAAACCTTTATTAAGACATAATCACTTTAAACCGTTGTGGAAGAGAGCAGTGAAATTTCATACCACAGGCGTTTTGGTTCAGGCCGGCGAACGGCAAAATTTGCCTTCTTTCCAAAAGATTTGCCAGGTGTGAAATCAGTAACATAATTTTATTTTAACCTATAATGTGCTTATACATCGCTGGAAGTTTTGTGAATATTTATAAATGAGAATACACACAAAGTGTCTATACATCAAACATCAAACCATGAACTAGCGACATCGAACTGTAAACTAGCGACGCAGCCATCTTCAATCTTGTATTTTTGTTGTGTGGTTGTACTTCTTAAATTTATTAAGAAATGCATGCGCAATGTTCTGTTATTTGTAGTAACATAATGTGTGACTACAGACATTCTAATACTCTCCTTCCTGAATATCATTCTACTAAACTTATGTAACAAAATAACAACTACGATGGAGAGAGACTTAATTTTAATGTTTGGTGGGCTAGAAATAAAACTAATACTCACCTCTTGGTTGCTGTTGCTGCTGACTAGCTTGGGCTTGTTGTTGTTGTTGACTATACATTTGATGCATAGATGGAGAAGTACCACTATGTATACCAGGACTGACTGTTGGAGCACCATTAGGATTAAGTACCACGGGAGACATAACACGCACAGTTTGACCAAGATGATTTGTCATAGGTGTTGCCATACGGCCATTAATAATGACTGGATTACCATGTTGATCATAGAAAGTTGATCCTGCAGGGAAATTCATAGGAGTTTGCACCATATAACCAGTAGCGATTTGCTGACCTTGCTGGATTTGTTGATTTTGCTGGATTTGTTGAGGACCTTGAGAAGTTGGAGCTGATGATGTAGGTGTGCGCGGATCTTGAGATTGCTGTGGCATTTGTTGAGGTTGTCCTTGGATGTAATTTCCATTTTGATTGGCATACATATATGGTTGAATACCATATGCAGCTGCATATTGAGGATGAATAACAGTAGTTTGCCCATTAGCATTTACAATAGGTATACCACCTTGTTGATTGTAAGGGTCCTGCCCACCACCAGTACTAGAAACAAAGTATGGATTAGCCATGTTAACTGGCTGTTGTTGACCAAATACAAAATGTTGTGGTTGACCTTGGGGTGGTTGCTGTTGTTGTTGTGGTTGCTGCTGTTGTTGTGCCATAACATTGGATGGGACAGCGGAAACTTGCTGAGGTTGCTCTTGCAATTGAGGACCTGGATCATAACCAAGTTGAGTATTCTCCTCAGTTTGTTGAGAGAAAGGCACAGGTGATGTTATTTGTTCTTCTTGAGTACCAGATGATGTTGAACTTGGTTTACTAGATCCACAACTAGGGTGGCTATGATCAACTAATGCAGAATTCTCTTGAAGATTTGAGGGTAGTGGTGAATGATTTCTACTACTAATAGCAGGTTGACCAGCTCTAAAACACAAAATAAAGGAATACCAGATGTTGCCACTGAAACAAACAAAGTCTAATTGGATGGTACTTGTTTGCTAGTGTATTATCCTATATACAGACAAAGCAGTGAAATTTTGGTACTTCAGAGTACTTTAAGGAGAAAAGTAGACCTTATTTCCACTCACAATGACATGTCTGAGTAAATAAGTTGGGTATTTAGCCAAAATTTTATCGGCCTAAATTGTGGAGTTCTGAAAAGTTGGTTAACTCGACTCGAGGTATGACGCCGTATTCGTAACTGGGGTTTCCTAAATCGGGATTTCAGAACCTCAGACAGTAAAGATACATACATAAAAAGATTTTGTTCATCAGTATCTGTTTGAGAATGCTGGGAATGATTCTCTAATTCATCATCTTCTTCAAAAGGTGACTTTCGTGTAACAACATTCCCATTAGGCAGTTGTTGGCCCAAGTTTGAGGTTTCCTAAAATACAAAAAATTCAAATGAGAACAACCATCACTCAAATTTATTTAAACACAATGCCTAATCAGCTTGAGAATCATACCAACCTTCGGAAACTGATTTTAGTAGAATGAAATTGTAAATATATGAATATGTTGCAAATAGTACAACAAAATAGAATAAGCACAAATAAAATATGCCAAGGATATATTGTGCCCAATCTCTAAAGTTAAATAGGGTTAATGCAGGGTTCATGAAAGAATATTGGCAACAGCCCATGCAAACTACGTTTGGTGGGCTAAAAATGTGAATAGTGTAAAATATACACATGGCAAGCAGACTTAACGAGAAAGTGGCTATGGATTTGAAATCGTTGGATTCTACACTTAATCAATATGTGGTCAAGACTTACTGTTTCATTACTTATTGACAGAAAGGAACTAAGTGTGATTATAGATAACATTATGTTACATTGGATTGGTACTGGATTTGGAATAATGCAATCCATACTATCTGAAAATGGTGGAGAATTATGCTGATGAAAGTATCAAGCATACTTAATGTTGAAGTATGCACAACAGCTGTATATAGTCCATTTCAAAATGGTCTTTGTGAGACAGTCCACTCAGTTAGACATGATGCTCAAACTTGAAGAACAATGTCCAAACACTAATGTCCATTAAATGTTTTGTTAGCATGGGCTAATACAGCTAGAAACAGTCTACAAATGTGTCATGGATTTAGCAGCTATCACTTAGCCTTTGGACAAAACCCCAATCTATGTAATGCAAAGAATGATCGCATGTCTGCACTTGAAGGCACAACAACAGGCAAGATGTTAACTACACATTTGATTGCATTGTACAAACCACGCAAAACATTTATAGAATCCAAATCAAAGTGAGAGCTACAGAACAAACATTCGGTAATGGTGATCATGTATATTGCAAGAGAGAATTTCAGGACTAAGGTAATGAATTTGAGATTTCAGAATAAACCTCCACAAAGAAAGCCAACATGTATGAAACAGTTGATCCTGCTATTGAAGACCATGCAATTCTAGCAAACGAGCAACCAGTACCACATATTCTATTAAATATAGAAGCAAATGGTCAATTGATAGTCGTTTTCCAAGAAAAATAAGTGTTATTTTGATAAAGAAAACACCTAGTTGAGATTGGTCGCCAGTGAAAGTTATTGGTCAAGTTGGTAAAACGACTGGAATCTACAAAAGCTGGATTAATATTAGATTAAGTAATGGCGGTGATGGAACGTGCATTAAGAGATTGAGTACAATGACACCCCAATTGATAAAGTCAACATAGTCGTCATACCAAGTAAAGACCACGACAATGATGAATGCATTGCTCGAAACACGAAAAAATCAGGAAGCTGAAGGCATTCATGACATATGAGAAAGTTGCAGACACTGGTCAATACAAAATTTCCACTACCTGGGCCATATGGACTAAAGGTGATATTGTCCGTGCAAGACTAGTAGCAAGAGGATGTGAAGAAATTAGTGATATTCGAAAAGATTCTCTGTACTGTAAGTAAAGGCAGACATTCCTGGTCGTTGCAGCTAATAGAAAGTGGCACATCAAGACAACAGATATCAAATCTGCATTTCTTCAGGGAAAACCGCTATACCAAGAAGTGTTCATTCAGCCTCTAAGAGAAGTAAAAGTCAGAGACGCCAAACGGAAGCTTAATACATATGGATTCGAAATCATATTTGAATCAATTAACCTTTCACCAGTAATTGTTTTTAATAATTTGAATAATTTGATCGTAATCCTCATCAGTGTCATTTCATTTTTAATATTCAGCCACCATTTGGTCTGCGTTATTTACATGCTTCCTAAATAAGTACCCCCAATTTAGTACCCTGCGTTTTCACAAGAGCCATGACAACAAACAACCTTTAATGACGCAACCCACTCACATTTGTCGTGAGTACTGTTATGTCTAGACAGTCTATTTGCTACATAAATACCAAATATTCAAAATAAATACTTTTTATTTCAATTAAAATTTCCCGAGGTATTTAAATCGGAAATTATATTTGTTTACATTACAGAGTTACGAAAAATTAGTTAAATTGGGTTATGACGTCATATCCGTAACTCGGGCTTCATAACTCAGGTTTTTTTTAACTCGAGATTTCCGAACGTCATGCACATTAAAATACCCATTAATATTTATTTCAAAACGGAAGAAGGAAGCTTCCCAAAATCAAAATGGAGACTTTAATCCTTTCTTTGAAAAAAATGTCTTATTGATGAAGTAAAGAAGCTTCTCCAACCTACAAAACGCCTGTCAAAAAATATTCATGGTCAAAGTCTCATAAAAAAATTAAAATGTCAAAAAAATTATAAGTTTCTACTTATCCCTTTATCATTTGGGTGTGATATTGCTTAACCAAAATTTGAGTGGGGTCCTGATAGAAGTCCCCACTTTTGAAAAATTAAAGATTTTTAAAACATTTCCAAGTCTTCTTCCTTATCATTTTAGCATGTTATTTGGGTGAATGTGGTCAAAACCTTGTAGAATTCAAATTCTCAAAAGTCTCTACTTTTGAAAAAATTCCCTTTCGTGGTCTAAAAGAAGCGTTAGACTTGTCATTCTGAGGCGATTGATCGACCTCGATCGCCCCTCGAGGCGATCCTACTTTCGATCACCTCAACCAAGTCAAAGTGATCAAATAATTGTTTTAGTTCACTGTAAGTGAAAGCAACTTAGGGAATAAGAATAAAACAAATGAAAAAGTATCAAGTGGAATTTTCAGTTGAGTTATCTCACTCCTACGCAGACTTCTTAAAATTAAAGTACTGTTTTAACAAGTACTTCCAATTATAATTTCTCAAAGTAAAAAAAAAATATCTTACTCTCTTTTTATGTATATACAGGGTATTTCGACCACACAACCAAAGGATTTACTCCCATAGAACTGTCCATTATTTTCTAATGGACGCGTTCAGTAAAAGGTCAACCAGTAAAATTTAACACTGAGTGGAACTCGGCCTTCTGTCTTTTTTGAATTACAGAAACAAAACTCAGCAGTAAAGACGCTAGAATAATGTTGAAAACATTACTGTATTACGGTGTGTATATGTCGGTGTGGTGTATAAGTCAACCCCTATTTTTAGTGAATAAAACTAAGCTTTAGGGTGTACCCGTTGTATAAGTCGAGTACCTTCTTGGAGTTAGTGCTATGCTATGCTCAAAAAACAAGTACCTAAGTCTATTCAAAAGTTTGTTTTCTTTGCTTATCTTGACTGACTTACCCTACGCTAATAATAGATATATCGGAGCTTTTGGCAAAGCACGAACCATGCGCGATTTGTTACGATTTTTTGAACTAGCAATACTACCATAATTCAATATGGTGCATTAATACTGTATATGAATGCCAACTCGGCAAAAAACATGTTGGCACCCTGTGAGTATTTCGGCATCCAGTGTTTGCTGTGGCAAAATATGTTGGCTCCCTGTGATATTCAGTGTTAACCGTGCTAAAATTTTAGGGTTTTCTGTCTCTGTTGACATAGAACTACAAACTGAAAGCGAAACGCTATACGACAGCCACAGAAAGATGTATAAATAGGGACAATCAAAGTTGATATACCTTCGTTCAGCTGGGAATTAACAATAAAGAAATAATGCTATTAAATTTGAGGGCCGTTTTAAGTTGATCAAAGTCACTATTTGACTTATACAAAGTTGACTTATACAGCGATAAATACGGTAGGCAAAATATCATGACCGGTAAGATTTTACTATGACCGAAGGAAATTATTTCGGGGTAATATTGCCTAGAATGTAATAGCCAAATTTCAGGGTGGTACCAATATATCGGTTGGGAGTGATAACTCGTTTGCCATATAAATGCTGTCAATATGATTGCAGAAATAAGGATGAGACAGAACATCGTTTCAGCAAGTTATATTGGGTCCATTATCATCATCTTCTTTCATCACCATATTGTGTAATACATTGAATTACAGAAATATAAACATAACTTTTGAATTATCTTTATAATAATGTAATTGAAAGAATAGAAATTTACATGTTGTCCATGCAACACCAGTACAGTATTCTTATTTGAATAGTTTAAAACATTTATTTGTCACAAATATTTCTAAAAAATAAATCGTGTTTAATGACACGAGTAGTAGTATTATTATAACAACAATAAATAATATTAATGAGTATATACACGACAGCTCAAGAAAACTGGTGATTTTAAAATCATTGAGTCAAAAGCATCATTTCGATAAAAAAAGTCAGACAAAGGTGTTCTCACTCAAAATGGAAGACTCTTTTTTACTGAACTAATAAGAATTTTCTGGCTATTGCTGCTATATTCCACAAAAATATTACCACAAATGCTTGTACCAAATTTCAAGATAAAAGCACTTCGGTTTTAAAAGTCTGATCAATTATTTATAAGTTCCTATTTTGAAATTTTTTTTGTAAATAGTATTAGTTTTAAAAACGCTCCTAATCATCTTATTTATACTTAAACTATTATTGCGTCAAAAAATACTATTGTGGAATTTTTTTGCAAGATATTCTTCTAACTAATTGCTATTATTCACACTTGATTGTCTGACCATTTAAAGGGAGCCCTCGAGGTAAAAATAGACGAAGAGCTTAAAAAATAAATAACATTGCTTTTTAATTCATGTAAAAATCATTATCCGTTCAAGATATTGCATTTTCAAGGTCTTTGAAGAAATTAATTTATGCGTAAATTATGACATCATAGTTTGGCAGTCCTTATATAGTAAGGCACTTTAATGTTAATATCTCTACAAGTAATACTGATCAAGGTATAAAATTTTCCAGTTATGTAGGTTCTCGCAAAATACATCTTTTGGGATAGTTTTCACTATTTAAAAAGACTGGTAGCTAGTTCCAGGCCTCTTTGTGCTTTCGGTTATAGCAATTTATAAAGACAAATGAGGTGTAGTGTTGAACGTTCAAATTTACGAATAGCATTCATATTAATGTAATGAATAAGAAACTAATAATTTTGAATATAATGCAATGTCAGCAATAATACAAAGGGGCCTGGCACTAGCTACACATGTGATTTAAGAAAATTTTCTTAATTTATGAAAAAAAATTGAAGTCAACTATTAAACTTATGGATATAACCTCTCGGCAAACTTTTTATTGAATGTGGTCAAAGTCTCATAGAAATCAGAATATGTAAAAAAAAATTCTAGGTCTAAATATGCTATTGTTGTGTTGTATTACATGTCGGTTCTATGTGTAAAGAGCGTTCCAGAAGCGAGAATAAAGTTTAAATACAAGTATATCTTTCCTTTTAGCGTACTATTTACATTTTTGCAGGAATTCACAGACTCACGTCTTATCTCTTCTCTAGCATGCTATTAACTCTCCCTCGAACATTGAAGGTGGGGCTAATGTTGCCTAAAAGCATGCGCAACCTTGATTCCATGAATCAAGTGCGTGCGCTTAATCACACATCACTATGGTCAGTCAAAGTCTCATGGATCCTTTGTGCTTAAAACTCAGGCATGAGGGGATGAAATCGAAAAATGTTTAGCGAGCGAACCCTTCTAAAATATCAACACAAATGCTGGTACCAAATTTTAAAACAGTAGCACTTCCGGAAAATGGTTTATTAATGCATGTTCTCTCATACAGTTGTCTACTGTTAGACTAAGTTCTATTTAATATAAAATTAGACTTTACCAACATTGTTATCTGGAGTTGGGTTATGCCAAAGAGTATTTTAGGGAGTGCCTTATGCATATCAGATATTATTTATCTTTTATTATTTATCTTTTTCGCACCCAAATCATTTTCCCGTTATTTTCTGTAAGAATATTAAGGGAGGACAAAAATTAAGGGTGTATATATATATATATATATATATATATATATATATATACATGTAAAATGAAACAATATTTCATTACTTTAGTCAGTGGTTATATTTATATCTTACCATGTTTCCATTAATATTCATTTCTTTCATTCTATTCTCAAGTTCATGGCCCCCAGGCGAGGAGGCAAGTACATATTCTACCATATGAACTCCTAATACCGAACCATCAGCTGAACGAGGAGAAGTAACTTGCTGGGTAGGTCCATATTGCTGGTCAACACCTCTTCTTTGAACCATGATAGGTTGTGATACAGCATGCTCAGATTTGTCATTTCCTCCATCTTGTCCCATACTCCAGGATTCTTGCCAATGGTTTTCAAAGGTAAACATTTTTTGATGTGTATCACTAACAGTTTTGTCCCAGATTTCCTACAAATAAAAATATTTATTTAAAATAGAAACTAGTTACAGACCCCCCCATTACCGTAATGCATCGATTAAACGTATTTAAAAAATTTCGGGAAAATAGAATAAACACCATAATGATATGCTCATACAAGGCACAATTTAACAGTCGGACATCGGACTTTGTCCGACCAAAAGTCAAAATTGTCCGAAGTGGTCGGACATTTTGTCTAAGAGCAATTCATTGTGACCGTTCCTATCAATTACTTCTTTGGGAGTTCAGTTAACTTGCCGTTCTATTAATGTTTACTTTGCATTTCCTCTACTGTTGTTTTTTAAAGTTCATTTACTTGCAAAGAAAATAAATGAAGAAAACACGATGCCGCGAAGAGCCGCCATCTGGTTTTGAAAGATTCTATATTTTGTAACGCAACCTCGTTTCCATAACATCTTGTATTAACTTGATATAAGAAACGATGGGAACAAGGTTGGTTATAGCACACTGTATTTATTATTGAATAATCCAATCAAAACCTAAACCCTAACATTTCTTCCCCCACTGCGCGATACATCTGATGGGTCTCAAGCATGGAAAGTCAAAAGTGAAAAAGAAGAGTATATTTTGTATAGTCTCATCTGGGAATGTTAAGATTTAAATTTTATCAACATTCTTGCTTCCCTTTCTTTGTTGAAAAAAGTTTCTTCGTTGTTTTATACAACAAACCCGCTTTTCTGCTAAATATACACACATTGCTTTGTTTAGATTTTGGTTTCTGAGAAGGAGAATTTAAACCAATCACATTTAGTTTGAAGTATTTGCATTGTCTTTTAATCCAATCACATTTAACTTTCAAAATGTTAATTCATAATAAATAATGCTTAGATATAATTTACTGTATTGTTTTTAAACTTCTTTTGTTGATAAACAATTAAGTAACAGGTGGAATTAATACAGATTTAAAAATTGAGTGCTAATTATAAGTTCGAATCAATTATATATAGACTTGATTAGAAGCATATAGTGGGTAAAAACCTATTCAAAGTATGTGATAAGATGCTTGAACAACTTTTTCAACATTGTTACTTTGAACAAGTGTTTGTCCACTTATCAATTCTTTAAATATACATAGACATTAATACCTTAGTATGTTACGAAGAAAGCAAAAGCTTTTACATAGACTTACTTGTTTTTCTAGGTTATATGAGGCGTTTTGAATTTGAATTTTATTAGTTCAAATCAGAGCACGAACTCCAACAACAAGTACAACTCTAAAGATTGGTTTTATCATAGATATGGTTTTATTCACTAAAAATAGATGACTTATATACGACGCAATAAAGTATTTCGTTATGGTGTACCGAAAACATAAAACAAGTTTTCTGTTCTCCTACGGTGCTCTGACTTGAACAGCTGTTAACGTTTTTGTGCTATTTATAATAACGTTTTACGCTATAATAGTACTTAAGGAAATTCCCGTGAAACAAAAAATAGTTAATTCTTTCCTCTTGTGATGGTATTCAAACCTCTGACTAAAAATGAAATATTTTATAATAGTAATTCAAATAACAATTATAAGAGGCGCTCAATACCAGATATAGAGCAATATAGATATTGTGATGGTGTATTAAAAAACAACCAAACTACTTTAACTATCTTCAAACAGTTATATACGATATTTACTATACGTTTTTTTTAAAGTTGCTATGACAACAAATTAATATTAGAATAAAATTCTAACATAATATAGTCCGGTGGGATATCTTTAAAATTACACAAGTAATGACGGCATTTCGATACGAGTTCGGATCTTTTGTTGATGATATTTGCCGTTGCTGTAGTCTTGTGGTATTTCTCACATGAGCATAGGTTGCAACGTTTTGAACCGTTTATGTATGGTTTTGCTCTGCCTAAAATTGACCACGTGATATCAAAATTCGTGTTGATGTCTTCAGAGTCCCAGATGTGTTTGGACAATTCCGTACAGATCGTCAGAGTGAAATATTGTGGTTTAACCCACCATACAGTGCAAATGTTTAATTAATCAGCACTTTCCCAGAACATACAAGTTTCACAAAATTTCCAATAAAAACAATGTGAAAGTCAGTTATAGCTGTCTGCCAAACGCCAAATGTATTATTATGTCACATAATAAAAAGATTTTATCGCCTCCAGCGGATGACATAACAAAACAATGCAACTGTCGTAATGAAGATAATTGTCCGTTAAATGGCAACTGCCTTGTAAGAAATGCCATTTACAATTGCAATATTAAACACAACCACGATGACGAAAGCACTAATTATATTGGTTTGACAGAAAAAACATTCAAAGATCGCCTTTACAAACACTGTAATTCATTTAAGTATAGAAGTAAAGCAAACTGTACAGAATTGCCAAACACATCTGGGACTCTAAAGACTACTCTGCCGACGTAGATTGAAAGACCTATGGCAATTATGATGGCATTGTCGAATGCCGTCGTGGATTCAGACGGCTGTATATGTATATACCTGCGGGTTCTTGTCAGTAATATGTACACTCCAATCTCTTGGTTTTGCCTCACTTTTACCAAAATCTTTATCACCTCCAGAATTCTGTTTAATATCTACCGTTTTAATAAGTTCTGAAGAATTTGTTACTTTGAATTCGTTGTTGTGGTTAAGTTTATGACTGGATGCAGTGGCACTATTCACATGCGCTTGAGAAACATTAAAATGAATTTGTTCTGGCTGACCAGTAGCATAATGTCTTCCAGTATTTTTCAAATTTCGTTCCTTATGGTAGTCCGTATTATGTTGTTGCCAGATAATGTCACGCATACCAACGACACGATAATCCTGTGATATGACCTGCAATAAAGTATTATATATTCAATAAATTCTTAAGATTCAAGCCCTTTTTGCCTGATACACTCAGACACAAGTAGACAAATTTAGAAGAATTTTAGTGAGTCCTTCTGAAATATCATCTCAAATTCTGGTACCAAATTTTTAAAATGAACCACAAAGTAGCAGCAATACCCCTATTCATTCAAACTTTGTTACAACTTTCTGTTAGAGTAATACGATAGAAAGAAAAGCAAGAATGTGGTAGGTTTCAACATGCAGTTCTGTGTTAAAAATAAGAATACGGGTTAATATATGGACCACAAAAGGGAGATTTTCTCCTGTACTTCATTCAGTTTTACCTGTATATTAAAATTGAGAAATTAATCATGCAACTATTAATATAACTATCTGTGATGCTCTCTCAAGGTAGATAATATATATACTTTTGTATATGTGACTACAAAAGGAGATTGTATATAAGAGCAATATCTCATGTTTGAAAAATGCACAGTTTCTTTACCTCGGCCGAGTAAAATTTCAATAACTTTCGTTCTCGCGTCTTAACTAACGTATCTCTTTGTCCATTTTCACCAGATTCTGCTGTTTAGCCGTTTATTAATGCTGTACAACTAACTATGCGTAAAAGAGTGAAGTTTTTTTTCTTGAAAAAAATTATAATAAAAAAAACACTAAATTTTGAATTTTTTGTGTTAAATGAAACAAACACGAAGTAAATATAACCTATTACTAATAAAAATTATTCATAAAGATTAATACTTCTTCTGTTTATGTTTATTTCACAGACAGGTATTAGACTTAATACTTCTTTATGTTAATTTCATAGACAGGTAAGATAAATGCACTCCGAGTGGAAGAGATTTTTAAATTATGTTGTCAAAAAAAAGAGCAGCAGAAATTATTTAAAGGCAAATTAGATGTTTGAAGATTAAAAATGGAAAGATTCAACTCAATTCATTAAATGTGTTGTTTGTACGAGTATTAAGTACGGCAGGCCTCTCAATGGGACGCGTGCGATCGCACGCGCACGCGCTGGCACACGCGTAACACAATTTACGCGTGCGGTCG
>JAULBZ010002991.1:0-17428 GCA_032360805.1 Neoturris breviconis
CCTGAAGTGCAAGCTAGAAGTAATACGCTTATAAAACATAGCAATGTGATTCTGCTTGTATCTTTATAAGTTGCTGGAAGTCTTCTTGATCTAAATCCTTGAACGCCACATAAAAGAAGTAAAAGTAAGGTTATATATTAACTGTACTTGTATATGCGGTCCAGTATTACAGTAGATCTCACGGTTGAAATCGATATCAAAGTCTTCTTGTTTAACTCTGGATGGAATAAGTTGGTATGTCATAAATGCTAATAGAAAAGAAGCAAAGACAGTTGATGCCATTGTTGTAAAATGTATTGCTTTTGTTAGTAATATCTCCTTGTTACTCATTTGATATTTAGCATGAAATATCATGAGATATTTTTGAGTTTTGCTTACTGTCAAAGATGTCATAGTTGTCAAAAGGAACCCAAATACTATTGGTCGTATAAAACAAACATTGTAATTTGGTTTGCCAATAAGAAGTAATGGTACTGTAAATATTAGCATTGTGTTTCCTATTAATTGCAAAAAAGCTACCATCCTGTCAGATGCTAAAACAATTGCTGTGTGTCGCTGTTTAATAAATATAACAACTGCGAAAAAATAAATAACAAAACACAACCCTGATATACCCATGAGAATCAAACCATTCTTTGAATTATACCAGATATAAATGTTCTCATAACTTTCATAACAATATGTTTTCTTTGCATCTGCTTTGAACAGTATGGGGCAACGATAACACGATTCATTATCATACCCATTTTTTGCAGTATTACCTTTACAATTTTGACAATGCCATCCAAAACTTTCATTCCAAACACCATCCATGAATATTCCATATTTGACTTCTTGGCCTGGACCACATGCAATGGTATTGCATTGATGGTCACTTTTTCTGTTAAAATAGTGGTTGCTGTCCCAAAAGTAATACAAAGATAATTCTTTCATGGTTATATTAATTTTGAAGTTGTATGTATATTGCAGCATTTCATAAAAATCTATAACTTCTATTGTTTGTATAGCAGTATCGATAGCAGTACAATTCGTCAGTCCATAAACAAACGAATGAACAGATGCTGCTTGGTTGCAAATCATAGTAGCATACTCAGTAGAAAAATAATTTTTAGAAACCAGTTTATTAAATTTTGGAACATATTTGTCCATATTGCGTAGAACTTTATACTCTCCAATTAATGTGATCTCATCTGTGCTATTCTCATTGTTAGCAGCATTAATTGCATAATATATAGTTTCTTTGTCTTGTATGTTTATAAACATTTTCTTGTAGCATAAATTGTTGTTTTTTTGGTAATACTGAATACGTTTAGCATATGTGCTTGAAATTGTCTCTGCCTTGGAGCAGTCTTCTGTTCCGTTACAAACATATATTTTGAGTATGTTTATACTGAGTAGATAAAAACTATTTAGGAATCTCTCATAGGACTCCAGGTAGAAAATGTTTGTGGGATGTTCAATTAGTATCTGAGGATACATCGGTTTTAATGTAAAAGCATAGTATTTGATATTCCATGGAAGTAGGATACTTGCGGCAAGTCTATTCATTTCTAGTGACATTACAGTGACAACTGTGGAATAAGGTGAAGGCTGAAGTAGTAATTTACTGAGAATTTGTACCAGCAGATTTTGATTTTCACAAACATCTATGAGGGTGTATCCAATCTTCATTTCATAGTACATACTTTCAATTAAGAAAGCATATACAGTATTAGCTTTACTAAATCTACTTTCATCTCGTATTGACGATGTTGTTAGAGAAACCAGTAACAGAACATTATCTTTCCGAAAATTGAGATTGTTATAATAATCTCCGCAATAACCATTTACATATACAAATGGGTATGAACACAGTAATATGGTAATGAGAAACATTGACACAGGAACTAACTTCTATCTCATATAATTTGTTCTGTAAGCAATCTAGAAAATATTTTAGAATTTTCATTGCAATAGAATTTGTCTAGAAGTAAATGCAATACTTTTGATTGGAAAAATATTTTGAAATAGCTACTAGGGAAACCGTATGAGATTGGTTTCTATCAATACAATTAAAAACAAAGTAAAAATAACAAACCTTGAGAACTTTCTGTGAAAAACAATTAATTAATTATATTTCTATGATGTTTTAGACATTCTCAAAAAAATAGATATCAAGCCTTAAGAAAACATTCATCACCCGTGGAGGAGTGTTTTTTTGAATACTGCACTCAAAAAACATACCTCTGGTATGGTGATGTCCGACCATTGTCTTGAGACTTGAATATATAGTGAGGAATACTGAGTTAACAATCTTGCAAAATGGTTTGATTTCTTAATCTCAAAGAAATGAATCCATTGCAAGCTCATTGATATAACACCCTTCTGCATAGTTTATTTCTGCCATTCAAATTTAGTTTCTAAAAAGTCTACTAAAAAAATTGTTTTTATTAGGAACCGTCTCCAAAATTCGTTACCAAAAGCAAATATCTTAGCAGCTTTAAAAAAGTAAAATTCAATAATTTTGAAATAATTTTTCATCTATGATGATGAGTGTTAAGTCAATGAGCTTGCAATTGATTGTTTTCTTCAGGATGAAGAAACCAATCAATTGTAACATCATTGATTCAGCACTCTTCCCCTGGTAACGAATTTTAAAGATGGTCCCTTACTGACAATTTGAATAACTAAATTATGGTCCTTGCAATAAAGTAAGCATAATTGGCTCCAAAACCTGAAACTATGCTTAAAAATTCCTTCTCCACAGTGGTTATTTATTCTTATTTCAAACACTGTGTCCTTCATATTATTTGCATTAAAAATCTAAAATAAAATGTAATATATCTTTGTATCCACATGTGATTGGCTTTATATTCAGTTAGGAAATCAATACAAATCGTTTTTGCCATGAATCAACATTGAATTAAGGATAGGTTTGATGCTAAAGAAAGTATTTTTGAAATACTAGACAACATTTGAAATAGGAAATTTGTAATAAATTATGTATGTCTGATAAATTGAAAAAACACACCTGGTATTTACCAATGCCGTATTATGAGTTCTGATTTTAAATTCTGTGTAAAAAAAGGTTAAGAAATTAACCCCATTTTGCCAGGTTCTAGTAACGTTAAAATGGGCAGAAGTTGGGTTAGGAGAGGGTGGATTCCAGATAACACTAAATAAGATATTTCGTGTAGATTTATTTTCAGTTACAGCTAATAATAAATAAAATTAATTTGCGTGAATAGATTTTGCATGGCCGATCACTTTTCTACGCGCTAGGTAAAGTAATTTGTTAATATAGCTCTGAAAATCTGAAAATCATTGAGATGGACCCTACAGATAAGTTACTTGAGATTTCTTGCAGCTTGATGTTAGCTTTAAGCGCAAGACAGGCACACTTGAGATAAGAGCAAATAATCACTGTGGAGGAGTGATTGTTGAGCTTTTCTTCAGGCTAGAAAGTCTGAAGCAATACTCTAAACTCCCTCCTCCACATTGATTATTTGCTCTTATTTTTCAAATACTTGTAATGTACACAAGTCAAGCCTGAATATAACTCCACAGGTGATGCCCGGCAGTTATTCAGGCTTGGTAGTTTGTTATAATATTTACATTTGCTAAACTTATTAATAAAGAATTCTAACAGATATTTTGAACAGTTTTGAAGTTCTTCTTCTGTATTTCTTTTGTTATAACATTAGAATTGTTTTTTCTTGGTTTAAATACTATATCTTGGGCCAATAGAAAAGAAAAAATTTACCATGGATAAAGATATGATTGTGTATCCTAATATGAACACTTTATTTGCTTGGCTTGCTGCATTCAAATATATTCCTGAAGTGCAAGCTAGAAGTAATACACTTATAAAACATAAGAATGTGATTCTGCTTGTATCCTTATAAGTTGCGGGAAGTTTTCTTGATCTAAATAATTTGCATTGTGTTTCCTATTAATTGCAAAAAAGCTACCATCCTGTCAGATGCTAAAACAATTGCTGTGTGTCGCTGTTTAATAAATATAACAATTGCGAAAAAATAAATACAAAACACAACCCTGGTAATACCTATGAGAATCAAACCATTCCAGTTATACCAGTAATAAATGTTCTCATAACTTTAATAACAATTATGGTTTCCTTGCATCTGCTTTAAACAGTATGGGGCAACAATTACACAATTCGTTATCATAACCATTTTTCGCAGTATTACCTTTAAAAGGTAACACTGTGAAAAATAGTACAACCATCTGAAACTTATAACCATGACTATTCCATATTTGACTTTCTGGCCTGGACCACATGCAATGGTATTGCATTGATGGTCGCTTTTTTGTTGGAATAGTGGTTTGTCTCCTAAAAGTAATACAAAGGTAATTCTTTTACGGATAAATTTCTGGCACTGCATATAATCTTTTGTAATCTATTTGTAGGGTAAAGAAAGTGATGTATGTCATGGTAGAAATGTATATCTTGAGAATATACACTGGAAGAAAGGGGGTATACTTGGAACTGGTGCATTCTCTTCTTGTTTTGAAGCTATGGATTTTAAAAGTGGAAGATTAATGGCTGTAAAACAGGTATAAAGGAATTTAAAATGTATTGTATCATATTATGATGGTGAAAATAACAGTATTATAATCACTGTGGAGGAGAGATTTTGGAGCATTGCTCCAAGCTTTGTAGCACAGTGATTATTTGCTCATATTTAGCACTTGTCATGTGTACGTCTTCCCTTGTCGTCCCTTGTATACCATCATTATACCTAGTTTGCATTACCCTCTTATAGCTACATACTTTTAAACCACATGCCCTCTTATAGCTATAATAACAATTTACTGCAGTAGGTATAATATTATATACAAGCATAATGAAGCATTAATAGATTATGTAAAGCAAAGTAATAAGCCAACTTCCCTGAGTCCATCTAAATCTATGTTGGATTTATTAGCCCACCAAACAAAGTTTGGATGGGCCATTGCGGCAGCGTCCTGCTCTTCTTAATAGACCATGTTTCTGAAGTGCTGATATTTTGAGATGATAAGTTTATAAAAATAATTTTGATTTTGATTTTGGGAAGCTTTCTTCTTCAATTTGAAAATAAATATATAATGTGGACATTAGAAAGCACTTAGGGACTATAAAAAGTTTTATTATAAATGTAATGTTAATGAATAGCCCTGGCTTAAGGCTTTGTGCTACATAGGCATGAACAAGTTCCTTTAAAACATGTAATGTATCCCAATTGTGTTGGTTGGCAATAGATTTACTCAATGTAGACGCATCTATGCCTGAACAAGATCGCTTTCAATGACGATCAAACTGTGTTGTAGTTGTTTAGTCACTAAAATTGGAAAATGATAGGCCAATACAGACTTTACTAATCTCCTCCGTAGAGCTTTATGCGTTCCTTTATAACTTACCGCTATTCAATCTTGTTATCGCTGGTATCATCATAGATATATTTTATATATCTATGGTATCATACAATATGAAAGTAATGTATGTTTGCATGCCGAAAGCACCTTCCTTCACAAGTGTACAAAGTTTGAAAACATCTGTGATGAAAATTTTTAAACAACTCCCCTCCACGTCAAAACTTCTGTGGTAGAGCACAATTTTTGATGGGAACATGCTATAGTGTTAAAACATTCCAGAAAGTTAGTTCAACACAGAAACAACACTTTGACATAATTATTTTTTGATGCCGTCATTACTTATGATGACGGCATCAGGCCCAAAAAGGTGGTGCAAAAAAAAAACATTATTGGAGTTAAGAGAAATATGCGAGCCAGAGAAGGCCAAATTTCTACTCGTTTTAGCAAGGTATAAATTATATATACTTTGAAATTATTTTGCCAGTGCGGAGTCGATAGTTGAAGTCATTATAAATCTGATAGAATCTCTTGCTTGAATTTCGCCATTTTTTCGGTAAACATGGTGCTGATCACGCGACCTTTTCAACGGAGAAAAAAAAGAAGAAGAAAAATAAGAACGCAGCCCTTTTCATTATCTTTTTGATTATATCATAAGTCCAATTAATTAATTTATATTTAATTGTTCACATTGTGAATTGGAAGTAAAAAGCATTTTATTATTTTATAATAAAATGAAATTAATTTAAGGAAATGTATTTTTCTGTCAACCTCGTTCCCAGGGCTTCTTGTCTTTTTGAAACACGGAAGAGCGGCAAAGAAAGCCCTGGCCTCTGATGATGAGAACCTGTATTGTTTTTACTTTTGCAGATATCATTTTGTCGAAATACTGAAGAAGAACAAAGTAAAGTTCATGAAGTTGTTTTAGAAGAAATAGCCCTAATGCATCGATTAAAACATCAAAATATTGTAGCCTGTCTTGGTGCAACACAGCATGAAGGACATTATAATATGTTTCTTGAACTCATGGCAGGTAAGTTACTAATTGCCTCCTATCTATTTTTGATATTCTTACATGAGATCAAAATCATATAACAAGGCTTGTATATCGTATTTCACTGTGTATGAGTCCTGAGTCTATCTGTGATTGGACCTTCGAACAATAGACTATTTACCCCAGTGGGCACAAATGTGTTCAAAATCAGCAGTAAAGACGCTAGACCAACGTCGAACGACGTTTTTCTAGAGTTGTTACTGCTGGCTTTGAACGATGTTGTTCTACAGTTTTTACTGCTGGCTTTAAACGGGTTTTTGCTCATTGAGATCTGACATTAGACTAAAACAGTGGTCGAAATAAGAGTAAAATAATCATGGTGGAGGAGGTGGATTTTTGGCAGAGATTCAGACTTTATAGTCCGAAGCTATTCTCAAAAATCCCTCCTCCATAGTGATTATTTTCTCTTATTTGGACCACTGATGTATTTTTACTACAGGTGGTTCCATCTCCAGTTTACTTTCACGATTTGGTTCATTTCGTGAACCTGTTATACGAAGTTACACTCGACAAATTATACTAGCTGTAGCATATTTACATCAGCATCATACTCTACACCGTGATTTAAAAGGTGTGTTTCTATTTTCTCTAATATTTTCGATTAGCCTAAAGGCCATACGAACACAGAAGCAATCCTAACTCCCATGATTTGAAAACTACATAATTTCATTAGCTCTGATCAATGTTTTTTACCTTTGTTTACAAAGCATTTGGATACGCTGCAAGGATGGGAATGTTACATCACATTTTCTTTTGTTGAAAGGCAAGACTTTAAGAAACAACGCTGAAAGCATTTTCATATTTTACTTTACCTGAGACTGTTTAAGGCGGTTTCTTAAATTTTAGAAGATCATTTTTCGGATTTATAGTAAAACAGAGCAATATGCTTTCACAGGGCTTAAAATGACTACTGGTCATCACTGCGGAGGAGAGATTTTTCAGAATATTTTCAGCCAGTTTGTTAATAAAAAATATTAATCGGGGGTTCGTTTAGCTCTTAGGCTTTTGTCACTTTTGATCACCCTGTATTTTTATTTCAAGGAAAAAATTCAAGTTTGCTTGGTGTTATAGGACTGGAAGATTTGCTGATACAGCATCCATTTAATTAAATATAAACAGATTTAAATTACACAAATACTTTCTTTGAATTTTCAAGTAAAATTTAATACTCCCTCTATTCAAATCACTTTAAATGGACAGATGGCTTACCAGTTAAAATATTAGACCTACAGCACTTAGCGCCAAGCTTAAAATTTGCTGCCAAATACAAGGGAAATTTTTTGACACATTTAGTTTTATGGTGGTAGACCTCCTGATATTGTAAAATGTGCCATATAAATTTTGCTTTAATATTATTTTTTAAGGGGTTATGTTAGGGATCATCTCCAAATTTCGTTCCCAGAGGAAGTGTGCTGAATCAATGATCTTGCAATTGATTGGTTTTGACTTAACATTCTTCTTTGATTGTAGATTAATTTTTCTAAAGATTTTTGATTTCGACTACTTTAAAGCTGCTAAATTATCTGCTTTTTGAAACGAATTTTGGAGATGGCTCCTTATCAAAATGAGAATATCAGATTAATACTTTTTGCTATCATTACCCCCTAAAAATATAAAAGAAAACAAAAGAATGACTGATAGAATATTGCAAATACGGGTGTAGTCAAAGCAGTTGTAGTGTTCGAAATAAGAGCAAAATAATCACTGTGGAGAAGTGAATATAGGCATTGCTCCGGGCTATGAAGCAATGCTCAAAAATCTCTCCTCCACAGTGATTATTTACTCTTATTTTACATACTGAGTTGTTACACTCTTTTTATAACGACACCCCAGTGTAACGAACGTTCAGTGCTACGAACTGGTTGCTCTTTTCTCTGGTTTTTCTCCTTATAAAACTCTCTGTACAGCGAACCTTCGATATAACGAACTCTCGTTTTTACGAACCAATTTTTATGTCCCTTGAAGCAAAAAACTCTCTGTAGGAACCAACTCCAAAATTCGTTTCAAAAAGCAGAAATTTTAGCAGTTTTAAAAAAGTCAAAAGTTATCTATGATGAAGAGCGTCAAGTCAACGAGCTTGCATTTTATTGGTTTCTTCGGTATGAAGAAACCGACCAAAGGCAAACTCGTTGATCCAGCACTCCTTCCCTGCAAACGAATTTTGGAGATGGTTTCTGAAGCCCTCGCTGTAACCAATAACGAATTCTAAATAAATATTTTGTTTTTTATTCCATTCTCACCTCTCGATATAACAAACATTTTTTCGTTCCCGTTCAAGGTTTTTTATATCGAGAAGTGTACTACATTCTCATATATTGTCTTAGGTGCCAACATATTAGTAGATAGCACAGGTCAAATCGTGAAGTTAACAGATTTCGGTACAGCAGCAAGACTAATGGCTCATGGAACTGGTACTAAAGAATTCTGTGGTCAATTACTTGGCACGATACCATTTATGTCACCTGAGGTACGAGTAAAAAAAAACTAGTATGAGCAAAAACTTGTTCAAATTTTGCAGTAGAGATGCTAGAACAACGTCTTTCAACGTTGTTCTAGTGTCTTTACTGCGGACTTTGAACAAGTTATTGTCCACTGTGATGAAATTAATTTATAAATGTTGATTTCCATTAGATTAATATTCGCTGCGAAAACCAAAAGAAGACATTCCATTAGTTGAAATCGACATTACACGTTGTATTATTCTAATATTATAACAAATTTACAATCAAGGGGACAGTCCTTGAAATAAGACCAAATAATCACCGCGGAGGAGTGGGTTTTGAGCCTAACGAGCAAAAACAGTCCCTCCTCCACAGTAATTATTTACTCTTATTTCAGCATTGGTGAAGTTAACTCACCGCTAGAGAAGCGTTGCTCCAAATTGCACTCAGGGCCGACATGAGTTTATTTCAGCAGCTATTGAAGGGACTGGAAGTACACTTTGAAAGCACTACTTAATTGGGTATCGAACCCCAGTGGTCGAAGTAATAACAAATAATCATTGTGGAGGATTGATATTTGAGCATAGCTTCGGGCTATAAAGATATTCGCAATGATGTATCCTTATTTTATACATTGTGATTATTTTATATCAGGTTTTACGTGGAGAGCATTATGGTAGAAAATGTGATATATGGAGTATCGGGTGTTGTATCATCGAAATGGCTAAAGGTACTCCACCATGGAGTGCAGAACAGTATGACAATCATCTTGCATTGATGTTTAAGGTAATTTCGTTTTAACTTTTTCCCTAAGCTCAAACCTAAATATAACTACTTGATATCACGTGTGGAGGAGCTGAAAACTATACTAAAAAACACTCCTCTACATGTATTGCCGGACAGTTATTTTTATTCTTGAAGTTTCAAGAAGCTTTGAAATCTGGACTACTAACCGGGATCACTGTGGAGGGTGGATTTTTTCAAAAAGAAATTTTAGCCAATTTTGAGACTCATCGAATTAGAGGTCCTAGTAGAAGAAAGTTCAATGGATTTGACAAAATAAATAAATTCCATATAGTTAGTTCCTAGATTTAAAGGATGTTGTACGAAGTAGCACCCCCGGAATGAGGGGGTGGGGAGGGGTGGGGTTGTTCAATAATGTTCAAAGAACTGACTTCAACACGCACAACTCTTGGGAACCAATACCCAGTAGGCTAAAACAACTAAAATGTTTAATTTCACTTTTTTGCGTATGTGCAGCTTAAACTTATATTGAAGGAAAGAATGTTGATGTAAGGTACAATTTGGAGACGCAGTATTTTCTGCACGCAATTGGAACGTTTTAGGACCCAAATTTGCCCTCATGCCGGAGTTTTTTTGCCCAAACAAAACAGCGCCGAACATTTGAATGTTAATGTTATCTTAAAACACCATAATAATGAGATCTAAAAAACCTATAAGGGTAAACTTCCACTAGGCAAAAAATTCAAAGCCAAAACAGACATTCCATTGGTGGGACGTCAATTTCTTCCAATGGAATATCTTCTATTGTTTTTCGCATGAAATTTTTCGCCTAGTGTTGGAGGTTTGCATATGGCAGTAATTACATCGGTATGTATGTGTTGAAACGATTAACAATTCTTAATTCCAGATTGCTAGCGCTACTACCGCACCACCAATACCGTCATCATTGGGTCCAGGTTTACGTGATCTCACTCTAAGATGTTTGGAACTGAAAGAATTAAATAGATCATCAGCAGATCAACTTATAAGACACGCTGTTTTCAGAACGTAAAGGTTGATTTAGGCGAAAGATACCGCGATGTGTGACGTCAATTTTCACCAATGGAATGTCTTCTTTTGGCTTTCATGCGGGAATTTCTACCTAATGCAAATCAACCTTAACACATTTATTTACATTTATTTACCATCCTCTACTGTGGTTGAAATTAGAGAAAACAATCGCTATGGAGGAGTGATTTTTTGAGTAAAGTTTAAGGCTACAAAGCTTGAAGCTATGCTCAAAACTTCCCTTCTCCACAGTAATTATTTACTCTTATTTCGACCACTAATTTTGCTGTATTTGCAGGTGTGGTGTCCTATTTAAGGCTTTGTGTTGACCTTAGGGGATATTTTTAAGCTGTCGTTCCACTTGCCATTTTTGCAGCGGAATTATGACAGGAGCAGGAATATAGGACCACGTGAGCCCCTTTCTTGTTCGTTTCTCGTACTGACTTTAGAAAAGTTAAATGGTAACCCAACTTGATTCGACTTGGAGGGTTCCTGCCTCATATAGTTCTGAATTACTATTACATTCGACTAAAAGTGTGGTATCATGTGATTTCATCGTTTCATCAGTACAATGAAAAAGTTAATAAATATAAATAAAACACCTAAAATGTCAAATCTTGATTTTAAAATTCACTTGCAGCTTGGCAAGTTGTAGCATATATTATGCAACTGGTACAGAAGATTAAAATGTACAAATTTAGGTCCGTTTTAGGTCCGTTTTATTGTCAATCACAGGGGTTGAAATATCACTCGGTCATCACTGTGGAGGAGAAATTTTTCAGAATATTTTCAGGCGACTTTAACCCCTGAATTCATTATTCGCTATCACGTGAAACAAATATAATGATTATATATGGGTGGATTTACATTTCGTGCGAAAGCCAAAATAAGACATTCCATTGGTAGAAAATTGATAACACACACGCCGTACAATTTCTATCAATGGAATGTCTTCTTTTGGCTTTCACGTCAATTTTATAGCCTGGTGTAAATCCACCTTAAGGATACACCCAATTTTGGTTCGCTTTCCTCAAAAACATAAAACATATCAAAAGGATGACTCTTAAAATATTGGCCATAAAAGAGTTATCAGTGAGCAAAAACTCGTTCAAAGTCCGTAGTAAAGACGCTAGAAAAACGTCGTTGTTCTAGCGTATTTACTGTGAACATTGAACACGTTTTTGCTCACTGATAAGAATACACCCAATTTTACAAAAGAAACAGCAAATTATTTTTACTGTTTTAAACAGAATTTAGTTGAATATATCAAATTTTAGTTTGATTTTTACAACATGTATATGATGGTTCAAGCCTCAATATTACGGCACCTGTGGAGGAGTAAGCTGAAAACTACTCAAAAACACTCGCCCACAGGCAATACCTGACAGTAATTTTGAGACTTGTGTTGTATATTTTTATGTATATATTGTAGATTTTGCTACTAACAAAAAATATTACAAGAGATAACCTTGAAAAATACTGTGACAATATAATATAACCCGGCAAAAACCTGTCAAAGTCAGAAAAAATAAGTGCCCCAGTCCCTGTCATACTTTTCTCCACAACTTTTAAAAAAATGACTTACGACTAGAAATTTTGGAACTTTTCTTACAATTTATCTAGGATCATTTTGAAAAAATAATTTTCGTCATCATAAGTAAAAACGTCATCAAAAGTTTCAACACTACAGCATTAGTGCCCTTTTTAAGAGCCCTAAAAAACTGACCTGAATAGGATTAAATAGACGAACTTTTTCATGGAGTTTTTTAGTGATTTTGCTATTTTCTGTTATTCGCGAAGATTTGATCACATTAATTGCTAACGAAATATTGAAAATGTGGACTCTGCGAAGTAGTAGTCCAGGTGAATTATACTTATTTTAATAATAATTTACCAGATTTTTTTATATTTCGATATAACATTTAATAGGATTACCAAGATACCACGGATTTCCACTAGGTCAAGTTCATGCAGTTAATGTAATACTTTGACGTCAGAATTCATTAACTTGAAATTATGAATTCTGATGTCAATGTATTTACATTAACTGCAGAAGTAAACAGACTAAGAGAGAGGATCGATCTCCCTCTGTAGATCAGGCTAATATATCCTTGATTCGACTCTTCATTGCGGCATAAAAATTAATAATGGTACTATAAAAGAGATAATTATTTTTCTGTTGCATAAATTACCATCTGTTAACGCGTTTTGTGTTAATGAATTCTGTCATCAATGCATTACATTAACTGCAGAATAAAACAGACCCAGTGTCAATGAGATCCGGAAGAATCGAACTTAGTCTGTGGAAGAGGCTACTTTTACATCGACCTTTTTACGCCGGCCATTATCACGCCAAAATACCAAAATAAGGACCGTCGTAGTAAGGTCCATCAAGGTAATTAAATAACCCTCCTCCACAGGTAGTTGAGATCCGGAAGAATCGAACTTAGTCTGTGGAAGAGGCTACTTTTACATCGACCTTTTTACGCTGGTCATTATCACGCCAAAATACCAAAATAGGGACCGTCGTAGTAAGGTCCATCAAGGTAATTAAATAACCCTCCTCCACAGGTAGTTATCCGGCAGTTTTTTTCAAACTTGTCGCCATAGCTTAAGCACTTTCTTCTTGAATCCACATAATTACATCTCCATTTGTTTCGACTCTCTTCATCACAGATGTTTTTCTTCCTATCTTAGTACCACTGGTATCGCGTACTTCTTCCGAACGCTTACTATCATTTGATATAAGAAAGTTCCGTAATGGATGATTAAAGGAACTATTTTTCCTTCTTAAAGCACATGTAGAAGCATCAAGTTTATGTGGTTCGTAACTACTTATATCTAAATGCACTACCTTTCTCTTTATATTGAAATCTGTCATGGCATCATAAGAACGTGTTCGCAGTTGGCGTATATTTGGCGTTACATTTCCACGTGTTGATGCCATAGTCGTACTGCGCAATCTGCCAACCGGCAATGATTTTTCTGTATCTAAAGAAGACGTTATACTTTCGTCGTCTTCTTCCGCCTTAACTTTAAGTAAAAGTTCATTACAATGTTCATGTTCTTCTGTTTTTTCATCACTGGTTGATTTTTTGCTGATTGATTTTCGTATAGGGCTAATAGATGGTCGTATTGCATAACGACGGGATGAGCTTCTAGTTAACTCGTTTGCTTCCTCACATGAAGTCGTACCTAAGAAAATCATAGACTGTGTGAATTGTTTTTGTATTAGGGACCGTCTCAGAATTTCGTTCCAAAACCAATTTTTTTGGTAGGGTTAAGTCAACTAAGATTGACAAATTTCAACCAAAATGAATCGGTACAGAAGTGTGTTTGGTCAATGAGCTTGCAGTGGATTGGTTTAATCTATTGCAAGACCATTGACTCAGTACTCTCCTCTGTAGATTTTATTTTTGAGACGGTCCCTTACATATTCGTCAGTTGAAATACCTTACTTGTGCTTATTTGGTCATTCGCGCAAAAAGTTTACTTGTTACGCAAAATTTACTAAAGAAATTACGTATAAAACGATGTGCGAGAAAATTAATACGCGCGAAAATGTAATTTCAAAAATAATATTCCCCTTGCCTTGCATTTGCCACTCTAAATGTGTGCTTTACCGCTCTAAACGAGTGTAATCATTTTTCATAGGTGGCCATGCGCGAATATTAATACGCATAAATTTTACGATCGTAAATAAAACACCCGTGACATTGAAAACTTCATATCAAAGTAAAAGCCATGTACTAGAAGAATCTCCTTTAAACTAGAATTTTTCCTTACTGTTACTTTCCTCCATGATCATTAACCCTTTATCAGCTGCAACCATAGCATGATACTCTCTTTTTGGTAATCTCATTCTTGCTTGTGCGTATGAGTAGTAGAAGCTGAAGTTGTTGCCTATCACTGATATAGGTAAAGCAACGATTAGAATTCCAGAGAATGCACAAGCAGCACCTAAACATTTCCCATAAACACTAGTTGGTACTAGATCTCCATATCCGACTGTCGTCATGGTGATAATTGCCCACCAAAATGATTCTGGAATACTCTTAAATTTGTCTTCGCCCTAAAAGAACATACAGTAAGTGTTGATTTCCATTAGGAAAAAAAATTCATGCGAAAGCCAAAAGAACCCATTTTGTTGGTAGATATTGACTACAAGCAGAATGTTTCTTTTCGCTTTCACAGTGATATTTTCGCCTAGAGAAGATAAACCTTCTCAAAAGTTCATGCTAAAAACAACTTTTCAACAGGTTTAAATCCAACAACGAATAACCATGCGCGATATATCGGTCTCCATATAAAGAGGACCTTAGCTATAATTGAGCTATCCGTCGACGGATAATGTAATCCGTCAAACATAGATATTTTCAACTTTTTTTCCAGGGCGTCTTGCCTTTTCGAAATACGGAAGAGCTACTCTTCCGTATTTCGAAAAGGCAAGAAGCCCTGGGAATGTTAAGATATTTTTACCGCGAAATAATTTTATTTTAATCGCAATCTAGTGATCAATTTCGCACTCCTTTTGAGATTCTTTTTACGACACGTTATGTAACAATGTAATCTGGAAAAAGTAAATCATGTGGGAGCGTTAAAAAATGATGTTTGCAAGTTGTTAGAACTGAAGAGAAAAAAAATTGAGAAAAGAGAAAAAAAGTTTTTAATAACGATGATGCAAGATGGCTTGTTTTTTCGCAACGTATGCAGCTATGTTTTGAGTTCAAAGAAATTGTAAGTGTTATTTTGCCTGCCTGAAACACTAAGTCCATGTGTATGATCATAGTCACAAGAAAAGAGTGTGACTATGGTATGGTCGTACGATACTGTAAAGCAGATATTCGATGTGACGGTATTGGACATCAAACTCTGCTACATTTGGTTGAATTTCACTTAGCTTGTATGAATAAATAAATATAGGTAGATGTTCAATTATAACCTGCGATCTTGGTTATGAATAACAAATTATGAGATAAATTTTGACAAGCAATATACGCTACAAGTAAAACATAAATGCGGAAAACAACCACAAGAGGTCCCTAGGATTTATCGAGTAGACTAAATGAGTAGAATCTTAGGACAAATTTTGCTGTTTCTAGTAGCCTAGTACGCAGACTCTTGGAACAAAGTTGATTCCATGCCGTTCTAGACTTGCACCCCATGTAAACCGGATCTTATTTACGAGATGTAAATCCGCCTTAAAATAAGACTTGTTCTTACCAAGGGACTGCACAAAAAGGAAGTTATTGCATTGCAACGCCTTTCTACTTTGAGCGGCCAACGCCATGTATTTGTGAATAGGCTTATTGCTATGTACGGCATGATACAGTCCGTTTATGGAGATAACTGGGAGCGTATTTCACGCTGCGAGAAATTGGAGGATTGCCTTATCACCCCGCATATAAGAAAATATAACTGAAAATCAAGAGATTAGATATACTTATTAGATTAGATATGAAAATTAGATATACCAAAAGTAGTCCGCTTAAAGGCCTATGGGCTTATTCCTTTCGTGAGTGATCCACATATAAGCCCGGATACTTGTGCCTGGATATAAGCCCATGGAATTACAGGCGGGGAGGTTTTATATGCGAGGGTACTTTTATCTTTGTCTCGCTTTATGGAACTCACATTACAGCATTAAAGGTTGACTATCGTAAATTGCCACGTATAAGCCCATCCGTGTATAAGCCCACTCGCGTATAAGCCCACCCCTTCGCTATCACAAAAGTCAGGTCATGTATAATACGTCCATGGGCTTATAGGAGGAAAAATATCTAAAATGTTGCGTTTAAGAGTGTAGACAAGTAAAACAATTATTCTTCGTTATTTTAACATTTTTTTTATTTTATTGTTTTCCCCCAGCCTAAGGAAGAGTTCCATTTGGAATCTTCTAGTGAGGAAGACGAGGAAAATGACAGTGATTCCTCATCATACGCTTCTCTTTCCTCTGAGTCTGGTTCGTCAGCTGTATATTAGCATATTGATACTTTTGTTCAAAACATAAAAAATGTTCATACCTGAAAATTTTGCTATTGATTTCCCCCTATAAACCTTTTTCCTTAACAAAAAATTCAGACCATGTGTAAGCCCACCCAAGTATAAACCCATCTTTACATAAGCCCATGAAAATTTACTTTTGAACCACTTTAAGCCAATGGGCTTATACGTGGCAGTTTACGGTAAGCCACAAAGAATATTGTAAATTAATAATTATTAAATTATTTAATTAAGACTAGACGTTCTATTAATAAATATAATTAATTAATTATATCAGATTTGTAACCATGGAAATACATGCAAAAAACATAGCTAATGCCATGACCTCAGACTATTATAAGCCCATTAGCAAGATCTTGTTAATTCTACATTTTGTATTTAAATTTTATATAGTTTAAGTATAAGAAAGAGAAGATGAAATCCAAAATAAAAAAAATATAAGCCATAAAAAATAAACATCATTCACCCCCCTCTTCCCTCTCTATCGTATTTAATCTACAACTCCTCACTTATAAATATTTGAGACAAGGTGAAAATTCCGAATCTCAAATTAGGCAAAAATTTCGATTAAGACGAACTGCACGGAAATTCGCATTTGTGCAAAGAGCCTGCGTACTAGGCAAAAAGTATGATGATTTTAACAATAAATATTCAACAGTTAACAATGTCAATTTTTGCTCATCTATATCGTCTTCATCGATGATATTAAGTTGTGGTGCAGCGTCAGCGATATCATTTTCGGAAATTTCAAACGGGTTCAAATCAAGTTCCTTATTTTGGAGCAGCA